>OLKM01003852.1:0-2500 GCA_900291075.1 Melanogrammus aeglefinus | reverse complement strand
CGTCCTTTTTATCTCTCAGCCTTTACCTCCATCCACCTCATCGCCACCGGCGTCTCCTGTTTCCTTGGCGCCGGGCTGTTGTCCTTCCTGGTGTACGTCTACTGTCAGCGCTTCCACAAACCCTCCCAGGAGTCGGCCGTCATCCACCCTACCACGCCCAACCACCTCAACTACAAAGGCAACACCACACCAAAGAACGAGAAGTACACCCCCATGGAGTTCAAGGTATGGTTCGGCCAGGCCTGGAGGATTCACTTAAAAATAGTAGCTGATTGCGTGGCTGAATCAGTAATGATTACCATAGTAATAACTAACGCCCAAGTACACAGCAGCCAAGGTACACCGCAGAAACAACAGAACGCACACGCAACACACGCACGCACACAAATCCGTTTAAAGATTGGACATTCAAGGCCAGTGCATGCAATTCATGTTTTATTTAGTGCCCATATCTCATGCATTTATCTCAATAGAACCCAAACCACAGGAGATGAATTACTGTTCATTTCCATTCCCGGGCAGAGAAACTTTTGTTCGCACGGACCAACTCCAGCCGATCAGCCCAGCTCCTTACCTACCCACTGCAACACGGCTCCATATTAATGGACTCCATTAGCATGCTAATGTGCCAGCCAGCCCTCACCCGCCCTCTGTTGTCTGCTGGAACTGTGTACCCAAAACCACAAACAGCTCGAATAATGAGTCTCAACGAAGGGTATTGGCATTTTTCCAGTACACTGGCGCTACTACTGAAGGTCCTGTACCGGTACTGGTTCTAACGGCTCTGTGCTAGTACTTTGCCAGGTGTATCATGGGTAATAACTAGTCACAAGGAAGGGTATTGGCACCTTTCCACGACCGCTAAGTACCGTGGCGGTACTACTACAAGTCCTGGTAGAGGTACTGAAAATATCTTACCATCAAACAGTTCAATAAGGGAACACGAGTAAGAGCCGCAGACAAGAACTTTGAAACCCAACGCATTGTCCCCTTGTGCATTAGAACAACTCTCGGTGAGTGTGTGTGTCCCGTACAGGGAATCGTTGCTACTTCCTACAGTTGGAAAGGGCCCCTGGTTTACGACCTGAAGTACTCCCACTGTAGCTCTTCAGCAGACCTAGGATGCCACACATTGATCAGCTACAGCTTCCCCCGACACAAGCGACCTGCTGGGAAACCCCTCCAAATGATTGCAGACCACACAACCCGCAGTGTAGCCTTCCCTCCGTGTTTAAGGTGCACCCCCCACCGACCGGAAAGCAGGGGCATTGACAGAGTATTGGCGAGCACACTGCCTCCTGCCAGGCCACTGATGCATTATTGTTGCTGTAGGTCTTTGCGGTTTGTGAGGACAGTGTTGTGTTGTATTGTGTCGTGCCGGGCATGGGGATAGGGGGGTCCGTGCTCGCCCTCTCTCTCTCTCTCTCGTTACTTCTAATGACCAGAAGGAGAGGGTGGGGTTTTCGGCAGGACGCTGGGTGGTGCTGCCGGAGGCCCACTCTTGTCATTAGAGGGCTGTTTATTCACCGCCTCTCCCTCTCCTCTGAGCCTATTTACAGAGGCCAGCGTTGTGTATTTCACAGACTCTAACCTGATTACGGGCATTGCTTGGGGCCCCGGCGATGTTCAGAGGCATCCCATTATTCTAATGGCTCAAAAGTGTTGCACCTTATGTCTGCTCATACCAGAGATGCGCCAATCGCATTAGGTGAAATATTTTCTTAGCCACTGTTGCTGGAAAAGGAAGGAGGTCGTCAATTTATGCTCGCTCATAAATGTGCGTATTAATCATGCCTTGACATGGGCTAAATTAAATTAGTCAAAGGGCCCCCCCCCCCCCCTTGCTTATGCATGGTGTTGTACTCATGATGACGCAAAGCCAGGTTCAGGTCACTAAGTTTATTCCCTTGAGGTTAAGAATAGCTTCAGTGTGTAATGTAACCCAGACATTCTCTGTTTGAGTCCAGTGTGTTTTTTCCACTGTGGCTGAATTGGCAAAGACGGAAGTAAAAGGAGGCTCTATGAAGAGGAATGTGTTTTTAAATGTCACCTCTTTCACCTGTATCACCTCTTTCTCTCTCCTCTCTCTCTCTCTCTCTCTCTCTCTCTCTCTCTCTCTCTCTCTCTCTCTCTCTCTCTCTCTCTCCTCTCTCTCTCTCTCCCTCTCTCTCTCCTCGCTCCCTCTCTCTCTCTCTCCCCCCTCTCTCTCCCTCCCTCGCTCTCGCTCTCTCTCTGCATCCCTCTTTCCCTCCATCTCACCCTCACTCTCTCTCTCCTCTTCTCTCTCTCTCTCTCTCTCTCTCCCTCTCTAACCCGCTCCGCTCCTTGGTCCTGGTCTCATCCCTCCTCTCTCTCCTCTCTCGTCTCTCCTCTGCATCCCTCTTTCCCTCCATCTCACCCTCACAATCTCTTCATCTCTGTTTCCCGCTCTGCCCTCTCTCTCTCCTCTCTATACCCATGCTCTCTCTCTCTCTCATCTCTCTCTCCTCGTCTCTCATCT
>OLKM01003851.1:0-28910 GCA_900291075.1 Melanogrammus aeglefinus | reverse complement strand
TAGGAGCTGTGTCAACATGAAGCCACTCTGGCATTGGGGTGAGATAAGCTTTTCTTTTTTTTGTGGTACAGCAAAGGCCTCTCCACGTTTCCATGGGTTAGTCTTCTGCTCCTCAACTGGAGGCCGTGTCCATTTATTTGGCTCTGCTGTCCTCTTGAATGGACTGAGAGCCGCTGCAGAGCAAAGCCGCATCTGTCCTTCGATGTAACCAAGGTGTGTTCTAATGAAACGGTCCAGGCGTATGGCAGGTTTTCATGTTTAATTAAGGCCACGGTTTCAGATTTTGAATTCCGCCTCTACGATGAGCAGAACTGCAGTGGCCTGGTGCTGCCAAATATCTTGACATCACCACCGTCCATATTGGCAGGTATGAGCACATCCTGATTAAGTAGAAAGCAGCTCAGGAAAGGAAATGCAGCATTATCCCGCCCCGTCACCCCATGTGATGCAATGTATTCTGCACTCAACAACAGATTTCGGCAACCAGGATCTGCATCCGCGTGCGACGTTTTGTGCATTCAGTCACTGAATGGCTGCGATGTTCAGTCACTCCGCTTTGCGCTCCATATCATCATCCAGGACATATGTCAGCGGTTGGTAGCCCTCTGCAACTTTTTTTGAGACCTGTTTTACCAGATTTCGCGAGTTTGGACTGGTCTGCCAATGTTTCATTTCATCCCTCTGACTCGCCTAAGGCCACAACTGCAATTGACTGCGATGAGGTGTCTTGCATCTTCAATTGAGTGGCATTGCAAAAGCTGTTGCAAAATGCCCTTCACATAAAAGTCCTTCACTCTGCCGTCCCTTTTTCGTTAGACATTCCATCGAGTGATGAGTTTGATGGCAATTGCGGCAACATTACTCGTATGAAGCCAGAGGGTAACTGATGTGAGTCTGCGTGGACCCAGTAGCTAGCATACCACCAAAGCAGGTAATTTATGGAAAGCCCTTAGGTCCGCGGCTGAGTTGTGAAGCGCCTTGACAAGAGCCCCTAATTAATGCCAGTGAGCAAATCTGACACAAGCCTCTTTTGCAATTGGTGCCCTGCTCTTATGCCACTCAATTAGCCAGGTTGCAATGCTTGTCAATGTTGTTGCTTTTCAGACAGCATCTTACTACCGGCTTGTGTGCTATACCAGTGTGAGCAACAGGACTCCTGATATAGGAATATGTGCGCCAGATTTATCTGTTGGTCTGCCTCAGTCGTACTTACCACTACACCAGTGGCCATCAAAGCCTAACACAGGACCCAATGGAGCTTTGAAAGGACTTGTTACACCTTCAATCTGCGAAGGGGGTCCAGTAGTGGCAAAGAACTTGGTCCAGCAATGTCAAAAAATGCTCCCACTCAAACTGGCACTGTACTTCAGAAGCTGCAGTGGACAAGACCGGATCTGTTGTACTGCTGCAAACTCCTTACTTCCCCTGTCTGACTTTTGCCTTTCTCAGAGGTAGATAGGCTTTGTGGTAGGTGGCTTGCGCTTCACGGTCGCCCATGGACAATCAGCTCTTTGGCCGTTGGCTGCTCTCCACACGATGAGGAAGTTGGTTATCCCCCGCAGAGCTCCTCCGACACCTTCACCCTCTCTTTCACCGGGCTAAAAATGTCGTTTTCCTTTGCGCTGTGGGACTTTCATTTCACCTGTTCCATGTGAGCAGTCCAGGCCATCACGCGGTTCATGCTCTTTGGCAGTGTTGTCTGCGGTTTATCTGCAGTGTACCATGGCATTCTGTGCGCTACCAACCTATAAGGGCACTTGAGGCACTGTGGGGTGCCCTTATGCCCTTTTTAAAAGGGTACATTCTAGACTGTTTTTGCTCTCCAAATTTTCTCACTTAGAAGCGCAGTCCAAGAGTGCTTTAAAATTGTAAAACGCCTTGTGCATTGCTTTTGGTTTCACTGCACTGCGTACAGTGCTTCCTCCAAAAACTGCTCCTTCCATCCTGAAAAGGAATCGGCAGTTCGAACACAAATGTGTCGATTGGCGGTCAAATCTGAACTGGGAGACTTCCTCAGGAATGTTCCTCCATCTTCCCAGCTCTTCCAAATGTCATGCCCTCAGTTTGACATAGCGATGCTACAGTTGCTTGGTGTCATTCTGCATCAGCTCCCTCACTCAGATTTGCCCAGATTGCATTGTGAGGGGGCCACAATGTCCTGGCCGTTGCCAATTTATGTCGTCCTTTGCTTGCCAACATTAACTTTAGTGACCTCATCGTGGCCACAAGTGGATCCTCAGGCATCTAAGGCGAAAACCATTAACATTTAATATTGTCTTTGGTTGAATTTTGATCACAGCATGCTACGTTCCATTACAAGACAGTAATTGTTTTTGTAATTCAGTTTTAATGATAATTTATGTTCACAATCTTGCTTGTTATGTTGTTTAGTTTGTGTTAATAAATGTGAATGGACTGTTCAGTTAGCATCTAACGTTGTCATTGCAGCATGCAATATAACTCTCTAGGGTCTCAGAATGGTTTGACAATGTCTCTTACAAAATCTGAAGGTCTCAAAAGTATTGATATTGGTAAAACGATGCTTGTTAACCAGATATCCAATTTAACATGAGATGCATACATTCTTCCATAGGTTGTTATAGATATATTATACTACATATAACCCATTATAGAGTAAAAAAAAAGAAAAAGAAAAACAGTTAGTAACAGCTGTTAAATCTTTGGCTATCCATATCAGCCTATCATATGCTTATCAACACCTTGCATTTGGCACTGTTAATTGAGGTACAATGTGCCTCGTACTCCTAGCCGCAAAACGTAAGGAGCACTAAGGAGTTTTTTGCTCCCTTTAAGTATTTCCCTACCGAAACACCATGGCAAGGGCCGTTAGATGCATTTCTCCGTATTAAGAGTAATTGTAGCGGGCCACAATTTTTTCAAGTTGTTATTTTAAGTAGAATTCGTTACAATTTGTTATTTAATTTACTGATATTGCGCGTTGCGCTACTACCATTACTGGGCATTAAACGGTACCTCCACTGCTACCATAGCCATTGCCCATCCCCACTACTCGGTCAGCTCCAAATGATTACGTGCAGTTTTGCTCCCACGATGAGCTGTTAGATTTGCTAATGACTAGCAGCTTTTTTATCATAATGCATTCAATTTCTTATCTAAACGAATGTATTTAAAACATAGTTCAATTTGAGTCATTTCTGGTCAAACATTAAGTTTTACTAAGAAATGGTTTTGCAATGGTTAGAGGTGCCTATTATCTTACCTTTGACAGATGACAAGTTCGTTGCAGTTATTTGGGTGCTTCCTTCTTTTTTCAAGAACAATCACCAGAAAGTAGGCCTACAGATGGTTTGAAATAACTATATCTCTCAAGTTTATTGTAGGTGTTAAGTAATCCTGTCGCTCATTACTCCTCTTCAAAAACCTGCTCTCTACCAGCGGCTTCCAGCTGTGCACCCCGTTGTGCAGGTTCAAAAGCGGATTGGGGGACGATAGAGAGGTCACCCAATTCACTTGATCCCAGACGTCCAGTTTTTCATGGTCCCCCCCCCCCGGACCCACCTGTCCAGTTGTTGCAATTACAGAAGTGGAGAGGAGAGCGTCATCTTAGCGTGTTCATCAAGTCAAATTCACGTTCATCTGCCCAATCCACATATAAGAGTGTTGCGTTTTTGGAAATACATACCGTTCTTATTTTGTTATTAGGACTTTGACATCATCTGTTCTCATTACCGGACAATCGGTGGCCTCCATACAAAATCCTTTTGGGATTCATTCATTCACATTATCCCCCTATATTTTATTCACTTCACAATAGTTATAAAACATTTACTAATTTTGCGTACAAATATTAATGACAGCCAGAAAAAAATCACAAACGTAGGAACAAACAAATGAGGACTATTGATGACATTTTGACAGTTGACAGGGGGCTGTTACATAACAAAAACAACATAGCAAAATTCAAGTTTTAATAATAACTTGTCACATGAGAGAATTCAAAACGCGGAAATATATTTTAAACTTATTAGTGGCACAAACATTATTTTGACTGCCACCAAACCAGCACTAACGTAGCATCTAACGATAGAGACCATTTTGACACGATTTGCAACGTTCCTTAGGGCTTGCTGGTTGATAACAAAGTGGTCTTGTTTACATTAACAAGAAGGAAAATTAAGTTTTATAATTACTTAAAGTGATAGTATCAAATAACATTCTTTTTAACAGGCACAACCAGCACTGAACGTAGCACTAAACATTAGAGACAATTTTGACGCGATTTGAAGATGCGAGGGGGCGGGCTGAAGTAACGTCACGTTGAGAAAATCAAACTTCGAATACCTTTTTTAAACTAATAGTTGCAAAAATATCTTCTTTTGACTGCACAAACCAGCACAAACGTAGCACTAAACGATAGAGACCAATTTTGACACGATTGAAGGAGGATGGCGGGGCTGAAAGCTGACCGTCATGTGTGAAAAAATCAAACTAATCGGGAACAACTAAGAAAACCATAATAGCAAAAAACAATTTCTTTGACGGCACAAAACCAGCCACAAACGTATTAGCACTAACGATGGCGACTATTTTGATGAGAGTTTGGCCCTCGTAGCGTGACCGGGGGGCTGGGCGTGACGTCACATGCAGAAAATGCAATTTTGAATTACTCAAAATCCTTAACCAGAACAAACGATAATTTTTTACGGCACAAACCCAGCACCAAACCTAGCACCAAACGAACAGCAGTGTATTTTAATATTTTGAATGAGACGGGGGGCCAACTTCACACAGGTCAGAAAGGACACACGCACAGCCGCACACACTCATCTTATGCAAAACAATCCGTTTTATCATCAACATTCAGTCACTGCAAAGATTTAAAGACTAGCCTCTTACCATAAGTTAGAATGGACCCAAAGTATGTGATTGATACAGTCTGGTTTAGCTTTCGCTTGCTATCTGTCTTGTATGACTTCGCAACATTACGACTTTCTTGTTTTAGGCGCACATGGCTAATTTGCATACGCACACAGGATTGGCTGGCTCCGCAAGGCAAATAATACAACATATTTAATTATCTTTCTGTCCATCTATCGATTCATCAACCCATGTGTCTAGTTTTAATGTGATGTATTCTGTGTATGTCCAGTCAGACATGTTGTCTCCCTTGTTCTCTGTGGTCTTGTAGGCTACAGGCATAGCCTACTGTGTGAGCCGAATCACCTAAATGAATTCCAGACGATTTGTGTCGTTTGGTATTAACTGGTATTAAAATATTAACTTGACTTCTATCTATCTATTAATCAACAATTATTCTACGAAGGCGAAGTGAATAGTTGCGAATAGTCCCCGAGACCAAAGGTCGACACAACATAGGCCTAATTGTTAGTATATAGGCCTACTACACGTGAACACTCCAAAAATAAGCAAGATAACACTTTTTGCCGGGATTTATTTGTTTTTATAAGCGGTTTATTTGTTGTAATAAGCAGACATTTTGCGATGAAAACAATATCAGTTTAAGATGTCAATCATGGGATATTGCCCAATATCCCGAGATAGCGAAACAATCAAATTGCCCCATCTTAGGAGGTTCACGTGTGGCACATAGGCCTACTAGCTATATATATATCTATTATAAATCCCTCTAAAAGCGGTCGGCAGACACCAGTGGTTTCCTTTGACGGGCTTTATTGTAACCTTTTACTCCAACTTCACCGTGAAAACTAAAGATGAACACATACACAGTACAACAGAAATCACGGCATTAGCTTTACATAAAATCATAAATTACACGGCACACAAAGCACCAAACAAGCAAACAAAATACAGGGAAACAACAAAAAACATACCTCGTTGGCTGCATGCTATTATCAGGGACTTTGAAATTAGATTCTTCTCGGCGATGCATATCGCCAACTGTTCACCTTCTCCCATGCTGCATCTCTAGCTGACGGAGTAGGCCTAATCTTCTAGAACAGTGATTCCCAAAGTGTGGGCCGCGGCCCCTGGTGGGCCGCGAAGGTACTGCAGGTGGGCCGCGAGAGGTCATTTTCTATTTTGTAATTAAGTTTTGAGTAACCATTAAATATTATGGTTAAATATTTAAATTTATTAAATTATGTTTTTATTTATTTATTTATCTGACATCAGTCATTTATCTGTCCCAACTTTTGAGGCCGGAACGTTTCTTTCCGTATTTCATTATTGACGGGGGAATTGTAATTGAGGGAATTCCTTATCACTGGCGGGAAAGAGTATCAATGGACCGGTGGCTTTCAGGAGTCAAAAGAAAAGCAATCTTAACAAGTGAAGAGGGTCAAAATGAAAAAAAAAAAAGAAAGGCTTGTCGAAAGTACTCAAGTGAGTACCTATCACTTGGATTTACGAGTGTCGGACCAGAAGACAACCCGCTGGCTGTCTCTGTGTTATGCTCGGAGGTGCTAGCAAACGAGGCGCTAAAACCATGCAAGCTCCGTCGTCATCTCTAGAAACAAAAACATGGACAATAATTCCTCCAAAGCCTCGGGATTTTTTCGAAAATATAGCTGAGAGAGTATCAGAGCCGTAGAACAAGCAATTGAATCCACCTATGTCACTGGGAGTGAAACGCCAAGACGGGCGCGTGGGGACTGTTTCATCTATATCGAGTGGCCAAGTTGATCGCCAGACTGGAGAAGAGCCACATACCATCGGGGAGGAGTTAATTTTTACCCGCCGGCAAAGAGATTGGTTGGAGTGATATTTTGGGAGAAAGCAGCTTAAACAACCTAACATGATTTCTTTGTCTGACAACACAGTCAAAGCGCCGTATTGACCAATATGGCTGAAGATGTGCTTAAGCAGCTCGTGACCAGAGTACAAGCAAGCCGTTTTTATGCTCTCCCGATTGATGAATCCACAGACATTACAAGCTTGGCAAATTTACTGGCGTTTGTCAGATATGAATATGATGGAGAAGTACACAAAGACTTTCTGTTTTGCAAACAGTTACCTTCACACACTACCCGCTCGCGAAACCCATTTTTTACACTCTGAATGAATTCATGGTTTCAAATGATGAAATAGACTGGGAAAATGTGTTGGGACTAAGCCACGACGGAGCTCGGGCCATGGTGGGGAGACTGACCGGAGTTGTGAAAAGGGTCAGAGACGTGGCTCCGCTGGTTACAGCTGTCCAATGCAGTATCCACAGAGAGGCACTGGCCACAAAGACGATGCCTGCGGATTTTAAGACTGTTTTGGATGAAGCTGTGAGAACAGTCAACTTTTTCAAAAGTCGGCCACTGCCAATCACGCCTGTTTTGCCATATTGGTGCGCGGAGATGGGGAGCGCGACCACCGGCAGCTCTCCTGCACACACTGAAGTCCGGTGGCTTTCACGCGGCAAGGTGCTCACTCGACTTTTTGAACTGCGTGACGAAGTCGGGACATTTTTCGTAGTGCAAGTTGGCGTATTTGGCCGACATTTTCAGCTATTTAAACAGACTCAATCTATCTCTCCAAGGAAAAACAGCGACCATGTTTCATGTCCACAGTAAGATAGAAGCCACCATAAGGAAGCTCGAACTGTGGACGCAGAAGAGTGGGTAAGAACAAACTACGAGCTCCTTTGACAATCCTGTGTGATTTCGTCCACCAAGGAGAAGAAGCAGAATCCGGCCTTCTGTGGCGGCTGCAATTCAGGAGAGCACCTAAAAAACCCTAAAGAATGAAGCTCCGCTGGGCAATACTTCCCTGTGCTCAGCGAGCAACACAGCTGGATACAGAATCCATTTGCCCCCCAAAATGAGGATGCCATGGCAGGTCTCAGCTCCAGGGAGCAGGACAGCCTTGTGGAGTTATCTTGTGATACTGCTCTGGAACTTATCTTCACACAGAAGCACTTGGCACATTTCTGGATGCATGTGTACCCGAAATATACTGATCTGTCTAACAAGGCATTGATGTTTCTGATGCCTTTTACTACCACCTATCTGTGTGAAACTGGATTTTCAGCACTTGTGGCCTTAAAGACAAAAGTACAGGAATAACTGGATGTTTGAACCTGATCTCCGCCTAAAGCTGACGTCTATTCAGCCAGACATCAAGACTTTGACAGCTGCTATGCAGCAGCATCACCCCTCTCATTAGGTGAATTGCAGTCGACACAATGTAACGTTACCCAAAGTGTGGCTCAGAACCAGTATATCGAGATAAACTGCGGGTGGTTTCACAGAGACTGCACTAAGTCTTGGGTTAATGTCAAGATGGACTTGTTTTGTGCCAATAAACGGCCCAGCTGTGATGGATTGTAATAAGCATTGTGTGACAAGTTGTATATATGATATTTCAATTTATCTATTCTACATACAGTTTGTATATATATATTGTTGTTATATTATTGTTTACCATGGTAACAATAATATTCGATCGTTTGATTCGTCGATCTGTTGTTGTGGTAATTGCCTCGGGGCTCCTCTCGCGCTCCTGAAGGAGAGTTGCGTGTGTGTTTTTTTTTTTTTATCTTTCTCCCGCTACTATTCCCCTTTTTAAGGGTACAACACATGCATGTGTTGTAAGACATTCAAATAATGTTCTGTTTTTTTCTCCTTCATGTTTTTATTTGGCTGCTTTTTTATGTACATTTGTACATGCCTACGCTTTTTGTTCAGTCGCGGGATACGGCCCTGACAGTTCGCTTTTGTTAAATTTCCTACATTAGGTTAAGATGCAGGTGACATAATGTGACTCATATCCAAGTGTATCTCATACAGTTTCATGAAATAAAAAGAAGAAATAATTCGTCTTGTGTGTTGATCAGAGTTGTTGGGTGGGCCGCGAAAGATTTTCAGATTTTAAAGTGGGCCTTGGCACTCTGAAGTTGGGAACCCCTGTTCTAGAACATCTGCCTTACAAGTGACGTCTTTCAACTAACTTTTAAATAAAAATTTAAACCCGAATAACTAACACAATTATTGAATTATTAATATAAACAAAAAATAATTTCCTTAAGGCTTGTCTTATAATATGAACATACTAATTAAATTACAGAATCTTTTTAATGATGACAGTTACACTCCCACCAAATCACACAAAGCAGTAATATGGTTTATAATAACTACATATTTTTGTCAAACTTAAATATTCAAAAGAAATAGTTCTGGTTTTAATATTATCAGCATGTCAACCCTTCATCATGAAATGTCAACCAAACATTAACACTCTTAGTCAGCCTCAAGCAGAGTAACAACATTATGTATTGGTCTCTCAAGAAACACGGTTTTAACTGTGGGTTTCCCCTTTTTGTCAAATGTGGTGTTGCAAACCAACAACCTTAGCTTCCTGACTTTACTGTCTAACCCTGGATAGACTTCTGTGACACGGGCTGACTTCCATTTATTGCCTGGTGCCAGATCATCTTGTAGAAGGACAATTTCTTCTCTTCTTTTGCCATTTTTGTCTTGGTTGCAAGCTCAATAGGTATTCTTTCTTCCAACGAACCCAAAACTCATTGGCCAAATACTGGACTCGACGCCACCTCTTCTGAAGATAAAGATCTTCTTTGATTAATTGTCCGGGTGGGGGTAGAATAACAGTTGGCTTCATGGTAAGAATATGGTTTGGGGTTAAAGGTTCGGGTCCAGATGGGTCATTCAAATGTTCGCTAGTAAGAGGTCTGCTGTTGATGGCCATAACCTTGTACAGGAAGGTGCTTAGGGAGGACATATCAAGCCTCTTTGAAGACTGGTGGAGAATAACTGTGAGAACACTTCTTATACTTCTTATTTGCCTCTCCCAGACACCACCCATGTGACTTGCTGCTGGGGGATTCATAAAAAATTCACACCCTAGATCCTTGACCTTTTCTGTGTCCATTCCTTTCACGCGTCCTGAAAACTCTCTTCTTGCACCGACAAAATTGGTTCCTTGGTCACATCTTAGCTTGCGAACATTCCCTCTGATGGCAATGAATGCTCTTAGCGCATTAATGAATGTGTCAGTCGTCATGTCATCAATGATCTCTATGTGTATAGCTCTTGAACATAACATTGAACAGGTGAGTAAAAGACCATACCTTTTGAGCTCTTTACGTCCTTCCTTAACATAGATCGGTCCAAAACAGTCTATGCCAGAGTAAGCGAAAGGTGGTGCTGCCCCCATCCTGTCCTGTGGTAAGTCACCCATTTTCTGTCCTTCAGTATGCCTTCTGTACTTTCTGCACTTAACACATCTGAATAGGTTTTATTAGACTGCACTGGAACATCCAATGATCCGCCATCCATTAGCTCGCAGTTCGTTTCTCGTCATTCCACGTCCTTGATGATAAACCTTCTCATGAAAGTGCTTGATATATGACCTTAACTAGGAAGTATAGCCGGATGCTTCACGTGTGGATGTAACGTGGCTTGACTGAGATGTCTTCCCACCCTTAGAATACCTTCTGTATCCAAGAATGGACCCAACTTGTACAGCTTACTGTCTTTGGACATGAGAACTTCTCCCTTTGCTTCCAAGCGCTTTATCACATCTGAGAATGCTTATTCTTGAACTAGTTTGATGATTGTTTGTTCCGCTTCTTCCCTTTCTTCTAGGCTTGTGCTTTCATTCGTTCTTTGCTTCAGACCTTTGTGTTCCTTGACTTTCCGCTTCAATCTGGCAACTGCTCTTACTGCTCTTTTCCAATCAGAGAACTTCTGTAGGCGATCCAATAATGATCTGTCTTCTTTTGTCTGAGTGTTACACACTAGAGCCTTGCGAAGTTTAGGATCGTCTTCCTTTATCTCTTCTACCTTGCATTTTCTGTTAGGAAGTTTAAGTCGCCAATGAAACTTTGGTCCGGTGAACCAGTTTGAAGTCTTCAGCTGCTCAGCTGTCAAACCTTGAGAGTCGTGATCGGCCGGGTTGTCTTCAGAAGCTAGCTACATAAGCCCATTGTTCAGGTTTTGTGCTTGTCTTAATCCTCTGTACGCGATTCGCTACAAACACAAGGAACCTTTTTGCATCATTACTGATGTAGCCCAGGACAACTGTGAAATCTGCATGCAGATTCATGTCGCTGGTTCGAACTGCAACAACTGCTGCTGTGAGTTCTAGTCGTGGTATAGTTGTGACGCTGGTCGGCATAACTCTCGCCTTTCCCATTACCAGACAGCAATGGGCATCGTTGGATTCGCTAATGGCTTCATCTGGGTTCGATTGGGCAGGTATGGAGGAAAAGGGGTTCTCCCACCTGCCTCCGGTTGAACCACTACTGGCGTCGCACCTCCACCCCAAGCAGAAGTCCGCCATGACTTTGGCGAGCCCTACACTCTCGTCCAGAGCCGACTCCTTCCAGTCGTCAATGACCAAGAAGGGCTACAAGGCGATGGCCACGACGGTAAGGGGCGCTCAACGCATCATCGCTGCTGCTGGCCTACCAGGTGGAGCTGGAGGTCGACATGTCATCGTCACCCACCCCAGCCCTGTGGGATGAACTGTGCGTTGTGACGGACCTGCGCCTACGCCTTCACAGGAGCACTGTCCAAGCGTCCGGAAGGGCCATGTTGCTGATGGTCGCGGAGGAGAGAGCAAGGTGGCTGAACCTGTCCAGTCTCTCTCTGAGGGAAAAAACCCAACTCCTCAACGTGCCTGTGGACCCGACAGGCCTGTTTGGCCCAGCGTACGGCGTCATGCTAAAACACTGGGAGGAGAAAAAGAGGGAGGGTGAGGCTCTACAACTGTGTCTTCCCAGAAGAGCGCCTTTCCCTGCCAACGCACCCGGCCAGGTGTTCACCCAGCCCCGCGCTCCTCCGCCGGCTTACCGCAACAGTGCCTGGTGGGCATGAGCGCCGGTGCGCAGCCCACCATGCCCGTTCGGCCCGGCACCACAGCGGAACCAGCGAATCTGGGGCTGCTGTCTGGCCGGGCTCAACTGTGGCGTGCATGTGGTGCATCAGATTGGGTTATAAAAACTCTAACCGCCGGCTACAGGCTCCAATTTGCGTCCTCTCCTCCACGTTTCAATGGGATACTGCAGTCCCAGGCCCGTGGAGAGAAAGCTCATTTTTTACAGGAGGAAACCACCTCTCTAAAAAACAAAAGGGCAATTCAGATAGTGCCACCGGAGAAAAACCAAAGTGTTTACTACTCGAGGTACTTTCTAGTCCCGTAGAAGGGAGGGGGCCTCCGGCCGATATTGGGTTTCGCGCTCTGAACAGATACATGAGACAGTACAGTTTCAGGATGCTGACAAACGGGCGCGCTTCGTGCGGGGTGGTATTTTGCGTTGCTGCCTCCTCTCCTCAGCAACGTGTACCCCAGCTGGGAGAGGCTGCAATTTTAAGGATTCTCACCATGATTTCCAAAGAAAATAATTGTCTTTACGGGCGCAGCCATTTTTGTTGGGAGCTTCATCACTGAACTCGGTATATACTCTCAGAATTATTAAAGTGTGCCCTGTTTAAAATACTATTTTTTACAATGGAAGTCAATGGGAGGCCGGAGGAGCTGTCCGCCCGTTCTCTGACACTTCAACTATACTTTATACTTCGTAACTTGGTCAATTTCTTATTGTTAACCTTCGTTCAAACGTTAAACAAATCAACTCACTTGTATCTTCAACAATCAATAACAATTTCGATATCATTTATTCTTTTTTTCAGTATCACAGTTTAAGTTTCATTTCCCAACCCGCTGCGTGTATTTCCAGTTGGACTCATTGAGTTACATTGGCTCGAGCGCAGGCAGTGATGCATTGATGCAGTGATGCAGTGATGCCAGATTGGGCGGTGAAGCTGGAGCACGGTAGCCAAAGTTGTAAGGAGATTTGATTCATGATGTATAGTCGAGCTGGCGTTATGTAATGTTGATGTTGATGATGTTCTCTAAGTTCTTGTACGATTATTTCAAGTTGAAGTTCTACATAAATGTCAGATCATTTTAAGCATGACTATTTTGAGGATTGTTTTTATTTAGCTCATGTACCAAACATACATTTTGCTGTGGTTGTGTCCCTGTACACGGAGGGTGTTTGTGCGCATGCGTGTGTGTCAGGGAGGGAAATTTAAACCCTATGGAATTGCTTATCTAATGCATTCTTCATCATACGCATGCCAGTGCGCTTTCCATACGCAAAATGAAGGTCTCATTCTTGCATGCGGGTGTCTTCATTCATTAAAAAATTAAAACATTTGCGAGTGTAGGGACCTACAAAAAGACAGATGAATATAATTTTATTTATTTCATATGCAGATAAATACCGTTTAATGAATAAATAGTGTGTTTTATTTCATTTGTGAATAAAGAGAAATAAACTGCATGACCGTTACTATTTGTTTTGTGGTGGCTTGTTAGGCATTTTCAATGTGGTTAAGTGAAGTAACATAATAAGCCAACACGATTTATGTACTGATGCACCCTTAGCCAATCGGAGACGGGCTTGTTAAAAAGCAGAAAACTCGAGCATGAGGTCGAGGAGGTGATGCGTTCAACGAGTGCGTGAGCTTAACGAAAAAGGGTGATATTTGTAGACGGAATACTTAGTATTTGATACTAGTATTTTATTAAGAGTTGGCACGGGTATCCTCTGGCAGAGAAACGTTGTGTGCCACTGGAAGTTCGTGACTTTCTACTCCACCGGAGAGGAAAATACTTTGGCGGCGTTGGTTAGCTGCTGCGGCTAACCAAGGAGGGACTCTGCTACCAGTCCTGCGTTTCACACTGGATTATCATTTATTTTTCATCTCGCCTTCATCGTTTGGTTGTTAACCAAGCTTGTTGACTCAGTTCGTTGACTCAGCTCGTTGACTCAGCTCGTTGACTCTGCCGTGCTGCTCGTTCATTCCTGTGGATACTGTGTAACGGAGGACTGAGGGTGTTGTTGCTCCTTAAAGCAACTAAGGATTGGTTTTCTCCATGTGCACCAACTTATGGGCCCCAACGGTTAGAAACCCAAGCGCTTGGTAGTAGATACATTTAAAAAGGTCGAACCGGTTCACCGCAGGCAAATCATTTCATGTTATTTGTGTTCATATGTTATTGTGATTTGAAATACAATTCCATTTTACATGCATTTTGTTATTTTGTTCAAGGGTTTTCTAGTACATGAGTACTGACTTGGATATAGCACAAATAAATGTATATTTGTTCTAGCTTTATTTGTTTGTCCTGGACATTTAATTTAATAACATTGATAAACAGGAGATTTAGCTAATTCAACATCAACTGCTAAGCATTCAGGATCCTGTTCGTTAACACAATTATATAGTAACCTTAAATAATAATTACACTTCCAGTGCCAGGAAGGGGTTACACGAGTGTGAAAATTATTAAAAAGAGGTCTTTGCGTAGCCCCGCCTTCTCTGTTAGAAATATTGGTGTAATTTTTTATGCAGATTTTAAACTGGACAAGCAAATTAACTCTGTGGTAAAATCCAGCTTCTTTCACGTAAGGCTTTTATCAAAAGTGAAGGCCTTTTTATCCTCCAAATTTTTTGAGACTGCAATACATGCTTTTACTTGTTCCCACCTTAACTATTGCAATGTTCTTAATGCTGGCATAAGCTCCTCCTCCTTATCCTGACTTCAATTAGTTCAAAACACTGCTGCCTGTATTTTAACAAGAACACGCAAGCGGGGGCACATTAATCCGGTACTTGCGGCTCTCCACTGGCTCTCTGATATTATTTGTTTTTAAATCTCTGAAAGGACTGGCTCCACATTACATTTCCGACCTCCTAATAAAATACGCTCCCCCGCGGTCACTGAGGTCCAATGACCAATTACTAGTCACCATCCCTCCGTCAAGACTTAAGAGCAGGGGAGTTCGGGCTATTTCAGTCTTTGGCCCCAGACTGTGGAACAAACTCCATCTTCATGTTAGGCTAGCCTCTTCAAGGCTCATTTTCAAATCCCACCTATAAACTCTTTTATTTTCTCTTGCATTTAACTCCATAGAAGTTATTGTCTGTGTCCTTTTTTTGTGCGTTAAATTGTTTTTGTTATTTGTGTGTTTATAACTAGAATGTTGATTTGTTCAGCACTTTGGTCAACTGTTGTTGTTTTAAAGGGCTCTAAAAATAAACTTGAAACTTCTCCAGTGAACAAAGAAAGCCGGTGCTGTGACGACGGGGGATTTTACCCCCTCGGTTTCACACGCAAGATGGAGAAATTGCGGAAATATACGAAAAACACTTTTTTTTTTAGCTATTCTTACTATTATAATGTTCAGCATTAATGCATACATTAAAAAAAATATTGCGTATTAAAAGTGGCTGGTAAAAAAGTTGAGTGGCTGGTCCATTTTTTTGTCCATCTGCCACAGTGGCCAGTGGGCAATTTTTTTTAATTTCCATCACTGGTGTTCATGCATGTGTGTGTGTGTGTGTGTGTGTAACGTAAAAGTTATTAAGTCAATTTGGTGGCAATCAAGAGTCTATTTTGTTTGTTGTGTATTAATGACTTATTAACTGTCGGTGTGTTTTTTACACCTTTTGAGGATTGTGTGTGTGAGAGACAGATGAGTTTCCTTGTGTACCACATAATGTCATAGTTAATAATCAGTTTGTGTTAGGTGTGTATTTGTGTATTTGCCATTGCAGAATTATACGATTATTCGGATTTCTAGCCATATACATTTTGGGTGGGTTTTAGGTTGATTGGGCAGTTTTAAGTCTATAAATGTGCTGGAAATTGCCAACAGAACAGCTCAGCTATTCTATTTTATGTCAAATGTATTCAAAGTTGATCAGATTAGCTATTTATTTAACTTTAACATCGTTTACTCCATTTAGACTCTGCTCAAATCCCTTCACTTGATTTAAGCCATTTAACATTTCTTTACGTCTTAAACTATGGCTTTACTAAAATGTGTTTTCAACCTCATTTTGATCTACAGCACTCACCTCATTTTCTGCAGGAAATGGATTTTCTTGTTAAACACATCATTCACAGCTCTCTGTAATAACATAGAGTATATGTGCTTGAAGAATGAAAATATAGTTACGTTAATTTGATGTCCTTTATCTAAAAAAAAATTGATCTGTAAAAGCTACTGAATGAAATTGTAGTAAAATAAAAGAAAATTGAACTGGGTTACAGTCTACGTCTCAAAATGGAGACATTAATCAAAAAGAATTTATACAGAACATCAATATCCAACAACCAAATAGTAGAATTATCAAATATATTCGGTTTTGTTAATCATGTTAAATCTGCATTCCTCAAAGCATATTGAAGTATCACAAACGTTCACTGTGGATCTAACCTTGATTCTATATATCAGATCAATGACATAAATTGCAAAATGATAAAAATTGAATGAAGGGGGAGTAGAATGTAACAGTGTAGAGACTGGAAGTTGTACTTAAAACCTATCAACACCTTGCTGTTCATTCTGTGGAAGGCTTTTTTGATGAAACACACAGCATTTGTCACTATTCATCCATCCTAATGCAGTTAGTATTTACATTACAGTCCCTATAACCAGTGTTGAAGTAACTTAACTCATTTGACCAATGCTATCACAGCCATGGTTTTACACTGTATTTAAATTAAGGCAAGACAAGACAAGGTCGTGTACAAATGTTTCCTCCTTTAGAAATCACTCCAGGAGCCATCTATCAACATTAAAATTATGTCAACAATCAAAACAAAAGGAAAGCACAGAGAGTACATTTTAATAATGCCCTTAAAAATGGAAAACTGCAGTAGTTATTCAAATGCAATATCCTCATTGGATGGGAACTGTTTGTATTATAGAGATAGAACAGTCAATCTACCATGTATTCCCTTCTAGCTGCTTGTGTGTTCCGAAACGCACCCTTGGGGGCAAACGCACGGAGCTCATATTTACTGATCTAAACAGGAAGATATTGGCTGAGAGGAGGAGGATTTGGAGGAAACATAATGACCTCCAAGAGTACTTGCCAAAAATGTATTCACGTTCCACTTCAGTTAAATATACATGAACATGTTCCAGTAATTCTACTGTTGTGCCGTGAGTATTTATTCCACTGAGTTCTAAGTTATGTTGTCATACCCAGTACTGATTGTCCTTCAGAGAGGGTGCAGGGCTTCTGGGTATCTGACAGATCCTCAGCCTCCCATCGCTGGGGGTACTAGAGGTAACACCACTTGGGTGACCTCCAGGACCTCCGAGATCTCCCATCCTACCACCACCAGCCCTCATGTGGGTCTCCTGCCGGCCGCTCAGCATGATGCTAGGGGCCAGGCTCCTCCTCCGGGGGAACTGGGCCACCACCGGGGAGCTGGGGCAGCTCCGGGGCATCATGGGGGTCACCACCACCGACGGCATGGCAGGGCTGCGCTCCGGTCGGCCCAAGTAGGGGCTGCCGTCCATGGGCAGCGCTACGGCCGCCAGCTCCTGGAGGAGGCGGATGCGGGCCCGCTTCTCTCTGCGGTGCCTGAACACGCGGCAGAGCACCACCAGGATGACAATGAGCAGCAGGCAGGCCAGCAGCGGAAGGATGAGCAGCAAGGGGTCGGAGGCGGGCTGGGGGAGGACCTCCATCTGCACCGGATGGAGGTTGGGAGGAGGGCCGCGTGCCAGGCCGGGGTTCCTCTGTACCGGAGGGTGGCTGTCGGGGGGTGGAGCATGTTTCTTTCCGCCTGCACCCCCATCCCTCAACACCTCCCCCCCCGACCTCCCCGCTTCACCTGCAGCCCGGGTGTGGTTGGCCCCGCGGTGGTGGTGGTGGTGGTGGTGGTGGTGGTGGGCCCTGGTCTTGTTGTGGAGCGTCCGGTTGTGGGCTCTGTGGGACAGGATGTGAGTGTCGGAGGGCACACTGGGCTTCGTGTGGGTCGTGGTAGCTCCTCCTTCTCGGCCCCTCCCCCGGCCTTCCCTGAAGGAGGTGGTTTTGTTGGCCCCCGCGTGGTCCTTCTTAGGGCCGCTGTGATGCATGTGGTGGTGGGGCAGGATGGTGAAGTGCAGCTCCCCGACTGCCGGCTGCACCTGGCCCGCCCGCACCAGGAAGGTGAAGGAGTCGTTGCGGGGCGTGGCGGGGGCGTGGCCTCGCAGGGGGGTCCCAGTCGACCCGTTGAGGAGAGGGAGGTCGTCGCTGAGCGTCTCCTGGATGGCCACACGGCCCTGTACAACATCCCGGAAGGTGAACGCCGTCAGGACCTCCGAGGTGTGGTCCAGGTCATAGGTCACCTGTGTTTTCAGGACGTGAGAGGGCAGAATACGTTGGGATCGTTGTGGAGACAAAGGCACAGGTTGTTTTTTGAGATGTATTGGTTCATCGGTTGAACTGAAAAACATGTTAAAGCACATCAGAGATGAATACAGCCATTGTGATTACCTTATGGATATTTGAAACTTTCTCTCAAGCAAGGTACATTGTTTAGAGCAGTGGTTCTCATACATTTTATACCGTAAACCATCTCATAAAATATTTGTCTCCCCAAGTACCACCATTATGAACGATGTTATAAAATAAAACAAAATACAGTAGCGTGGGCCGGCCCTATTAATCTACGCACAGTTCACGCAGGAGGCACATCCCCCTGGACGCATCTCATCCAGTTGGTCAAAGTAATATTCGCAGAACTGTTGTCCGCGCGATACGATGATGTTGTTCCTGACTATTGAATCGTGGGTTTTGGACTGCATTAATTAACAAGTTTTCCTAGGAAAAATGAACTGTTTCTTTCTTTCAGTACTGCGTGTTTGGTTGTAAGAATACGTTTGAGATGCAATGATTTCATAGCTTAATTTCTAAGAGCATCATCAAATACCACCTGTTCTCTTTTCACTGTCACAGATTTTACAATCTGCCTGAAATATACTCCTCCGGTCTGCACTCCTGTTAGCCACCTGTTTTTTAACTATTCATAATTCTAGCGCTTATATCTTGCCGACAGTTAAGCTAGTAGTCATAGTGCTTAATTGTACGGTAGTTCTTAATTGTGTAGCATCTGCAGCAGCTAGCTAAAACTGCTGTACACTTGGAATGGCTTTGCGTAGCAATGGTTAGTAGGCTACTTGCCCTTTGTTCTATGAACATCTTTACTGTACCGAGATGTATTGTTTCATTTCTAATGACAAATGTACTTATTGTATGTCACGTTGGAAGAAAGAGTCTGCTAAATGCCCTAAATGGAAATTTAAATGGAAATGTAATCTTGGATGTTTTCCACCGCTACAACCCGTCTACGAAACAGACTGATTTTGGAACAAAAATATTACAGGAAAGGCAAAACCTTATTTTAAACTCCTTTTAATCTTCTCATGGTTGATTTAGTTTTCATTAGTACAAGTATTTATATATTATTATGTTAAAAAAATACATTAATATATGTGTATATTTAGTAAATGCTACATGTGAACCTCCTAAGATGTCGCAATTTGATTTGTTCGCAATCATGGGATATTGGGCAATATGATTGTGATCTCAAACTCGGGAAATTGTTTTCGTGCGAGTGACGGTCGTCTCTTCACGCTAATAAAAAACGAATAGAACGCTAACCTAAATCCTGGCAAAAAGTGTAATCTTGTTTATTTTTGGAGTGTTCACGTGTAAACAATAAAACAATTATTAACCTCAGGCTCCGTTAAATATGCACCAAATAGCGCATCGTGTACCACCAGTGGTATGCTTACCATAGTTAGAGAACCACTGGTCTAGAGTGACTGCTGTTGTGCTGGGCAGCTCGAGTGTCTTGACTGTATTAATGAAGTCAAAACAAATCCCAAATGTATCTGGTGACACCACTGAGGGCCCACCAAAGCGAGGGAGTTACCTTCACCAGTCGGCCGTGCTTGGGCGGAGAGAGGACTTGGAAGACGGGATCAGCCCGGCTGACCCTGGCCAGCTCTGAAGCGTCCATCATGGCCTTGGACAGCTTGACCGCCACCCCGCTGGGCACGCGCACCTCCTCCCTCAGGAAGACCAGCGGCCGCACCGTCACGCTCACCACCTGCTCCGTCAGGTCCCTGTACACCACGCCGGGGGAGGAGGACGCTGACACTGACAACTTAAAGCTGTCCTTTGATTCGCTGAGCTCGGTCATGTGATACACCACCCGACCCGACCGTAGGTCCTCGTGTCGGAAGGCGACCACCTCCAGGTCGTTGATGGCGATGCGTCCGTGGCGAGGGTGCGTCGTGACGGTGTAGGTGATGTTGCCGGGGCGACGGCCATTTGTTTGGGCGGCCAGCTGAGTGGTGGTGAGGACCACCGCGGTTCTGCTTTGAACCAATGAGAGGCCGGTGTTGTTCACCATGGAGATGGTGGCCTTGGTGACCTCCAGACTGAAGATCTTATAAAGCGGCCGATGGTATCCGTCGGTCACGTTGAAGTAGAACACGCCAGTGGAGGGCTCCCCCTAGAGGTGGGAGGACACATTTATTATATAATGCACTAACTCCGTCTGGTAATCCTTTCATAGAGTGAGTTCCTGAATTTAGCCCAATCTAAATCGTTTTATCTCAACCCATCAGGCCCAATCTGTGACGCCCATCAAGTGCCAGCTAAAGGAACCAAAGTTAAAGGAGGATGTAGTGGTAAGAGTGGAGGAGTGGTCAGGGACCTGCTGGACGAAATGCAGCCGCCCGTGGTTGACATCATACTGGGTGAAGGACGCCACCGCCTCCGGCCTCTCCCCCAGGGTCAGGTACCCGTTGCTGGGCTTGCGGATCACGCTGTAGTGCAGCTCCTCTGGAGGGGTGTCCTGGTCGTCCACCTGGATACAGTGAAGGTTTGGGGTACATCCGGGCTACTGCTTCTTTTCAATTCTGACGCTTCCACAATTCAGCTCACAAGTGACCATTTTTGGCTTACACAAAGACAAATCGATCCACAACTGACCGGGAAGCCCTAATAAGAAAACACTGAAGTCTACAGATTACAGTCGCAATAAGTTCAGACTACATTCACACTATATTTACAGTACATTCAGCCTATATTCAGACTACATTCACAGTACATTCAACCTATGTTCAGACTCTATTCAGACTACATGCAGACTACAGTCACACTACATTCAGATCACATTCACACTACATTCAAACTATAGTCACACTACATTCAAACTAGTCACACTACATTCAGACTACAGCCACACTACATTCAGACTACATTCAGACTACATTCAGACTACATTCAGACTACATTCAGACTACATTCACAATACATTCAAACTTCAGTCACACTACATTAAAACAACATTCAGAATGCATTCATACTACATTCAGACTACAGTCAGTACATTCAAACTACAGTCACACTACATTCAGACTACAGTCAGTACATTCAAACTACAGTCACACTACATTCAGACTACAGTCAGTACATTCAAACTACAGTCACACTACATTCAGACTAGTCAGTACATTCAAACTACAGTCACACTACATTCAGACTACAGTCAGTACATTCAAACTACAGTCACACTACATTCAGACTACAGTCAGTACATTCAAACTACAGTCACACTACATTCAGACTACAGTCAGTACATTCAAACTACATTCACACTACATTCAGACTAGTCAACCTACATTTAGACTTCAGTCACACTACATTCAGACTACCTTCAGACCGCATTCAGACTACATTGAGGCTACATTCAGACTACATTGAGGCTACATTCAGACTACATTGAGGCTACATTCACACTACATTCAGACTACATTGAGGCTACATTCACACTACATTCTGACCAAATTCAGACTACTTTCAGACTACATTCAGGCTACAATCAGACTACACTGAGATCCCATTCACCAAACGTAGAACTGCGATGCCAGATATCCATTCAGTTCACATCCCCTCAAGGCAAAGGGCTAGCCCGACCTGAAGGTTCTCTGGCCCCAGGGTGATGGTCTCCCCCACCACCACCTGGACCCCCGGGGCGCTGGTCCTGAGGAGGGGGGGCTGGTCGTTGACAGGCTTCACCGATATGCTGAACCTCTCCATCACCTCCACTGGGTCCTCCAAGCGCCGCTGAGGAGGCCTGGCAAAGGAGGAGAGGGACAACGGCTCTGGGAGCGGGGAGGGTGACCATGATGAGGCCGATGATGATGACAACGACGATGATGATGATGATGATGAGGAGCAGGGCGTTGTGGAAGAAGAGAGTTTTTCCGAAGAAGCGCGACCCAGGCTCGGAAGACGAATCCGTCGTTTATGGTGTCTGAGTTGTCATGGACGTACGCAACACCGTGCGTTTCCAGAGACTTCTGGGAGAAGATCAGATGTTCCCTGGAGAGAGGACGAAAAATCAAGAAGGTATTTTTCAGACAATGTTGTATAATTACCTCTGCAGAGACAATACCTGACTGTAGTTAGTTAGGCAACCTCCACGTACTGCAGTACTCTGAACTTCCATATCCAGCACTGTGTTTAGCTGGTTCTTGAGGAAAACATGGGCACACAATGGTTTATGTTAGGTGTCAGTGGGGAGATACAGAGCCATACATCTTGGAGAACCAAATATCTTCTTAGAGCAAAGCCTACCCACAAGCATTTATGATACAGGGGCCGAGGGGCCTAACATGGGAGGGACTAAGCTCTAATGCTCCCCACATGTGGCCTATGGCCTCCAGCAATGTTTAATACAGTGCTATTCTGCTGCAGACATCCTCAGAGCTGGCAGGGATCATTTAGGGGTTACTTTAGGGGCGATTGATCTGATCATATACACACAAGGAACATGCTCATCTAAAGGTTCTACTAAACGTCATTTTCAATTTTAAGATGCGGTCGTCGCGGTACCCACTTGCTGAGATTCTGTCCTCCAATAGAAAGCATCCCATGGCGGGGCAAGGCGATCACATGGTACAGCACCCGGTGACCATGACGACAGGGTTCTGGAACTCTCCCCAGGAGGTTGGAGGCGTCCAACTTGTACCTGTCAATCATAACCTTACCCCCCTCCTCCACCAGAGCACCTGGGAGAGAGGGGGGGAGAGAGAGGGGGAAGGGGAGAGGGAGGGGGAGAGAGAGAGAGGGAGGGGGAGAGGAAGGAGGAGAGGGAGGGGGAGAGAGAGCGAGAGAAAGGGAGGGGGAGAGGGGTCGAATTTCAGGCACAATCTATGTTGAACTTGCAGAATCTACAATATATCTTTCAACGACAAGCAGGTGAAAGAGATACATTTAGCCGTCTAGCATAGACCCCCATTCAATCTGCACTCGCCCGTGATCACCCCAGTGGAATACTAATGGAACTGCAACCCAGTTTGATACAATGGGGCTCAATAGAAGTGCGCAAGCTCTCCGTAGACGGGCTCTGGTGGTGCTCTGTTGTTGGAGCTTGCAGAGATTGCAACAGTAAGAGGTTCCATTTCGAGACGTGTATGTAAGTCTGGTCCCAAGAACGTACGGCTGACCTGTGTTGGCCCGGAGCTGGGATTTGCCGGCATGGCTGTCCTCATCAGAGGGGGTCTGGTCCTCTGACTGGGTCTCCCCAGCATTGGGGCTGTGGAGGTCGTTGAGGGGATGGTGGTGGTGAGGGGGTGGGGGGGTGGCGGTGGGGGAGTGGGAGAGGCGTCCGTCAGATGTGCTGCCCAGCAGCGGGGTCTTGACAGTGGGAGGGTGTTGCGGGGGGCTGGTGGAAGTGCGGGGGTAGTCTGTGGGGGGGGTACTGTGTGCGGTGATTAGGATGGTGAAGGTGTGTGGTGGGAGGGAAGCGGGCGGGGCGGAGACGGTGAAGAGGAAGGCGTCCTCCGCTGACCAGCCCACCGCTTCTGGAAGGTTCTGGTCGTACAGGATCACTCCAGCGTTCACCTGAGACCCAGAGAATCAACAGGTACGTGAGGTCAACAGTATGATAGTGGACATCTCTCTCAGGTTTAAACTAAGAACCACCAATCAGAGCTGTGACGGGCTCTTGTTTCAGGCCTGGTTTGGTTTCTGCGAGCAGTGGATTGGATGGCAGGCTTAGGGCGTGTTCACACGGGCAGTTTTTTTTTCAGGTGCGGGTGGATGTTTTACATTATATTCCTATGAGTGTTTTTGTAAAAACATCCTTGGTGCTTTTAAAAACACCGCTGCCAGCGGGTTTTTTTCACCGCTCTGGGTGGTTTTCAAGTTGAGAAAAGTTCAACTCGCCAAGAAAAAGCACCCGACGTCAGGCAGTTTTTTCACAGCTGACCAATGAACGAGCACTTACGTCACTAGGAAAGAAGAATGGTGACCCCAAACCAAAAAGTCATTTTCCGACGGAGCAACTGGTTGCCTTGTAAGTGTACATGTCGAGCTATACGACATGACCAACAAGTTGTACCACAACATATATCACAAGGAGAGTATCTGGAGAACGATCGGTGGGATTTTGGGACATAAGTGTACTATGATATGCCCCGTACTGCTGCCGTCCCCGGTTTATATCATGCACCCACAAACGGGAAGGTTTGTCGTTATCGTCGTTGGCATCTAACGCCAAAACAAGGGCTAATTTTCTCATCCTCGACATTGTGATACTGATTCAAGTAGTGTAGCCAAACCACTTTGATACGCTAACCGAACAGTGTTCCGACAGTTTAACCGATTTGGAATGTGCTCTAGAAAAAACCACCCTGTCAGTTTTTTAGTTGGTAAAAAACCGCTCGGGTCAGGTGTTTTTTAATAAAAAAAAACTGCCCGTGTGAACACGCCCTCAGTGTTTATGATGTCATTATCACCCACCATGCCCTGGGTGAATGAGGACACCGGCCGGCTGGAGTTGTCGGCGATCCGCTCCACCAGGCGCCCCAGTTTGGGGGGCGTGGTCACCGTGAACACAGCAGAATGGCTTCTCGTGATGTCACCGTCGTTATCGGTTACCACCTGAAGCGCTTCCTTGGAGACTGTCGTCACGGAGCCTAGAGGAGAACCAGGAAATGACTCATCACCCCTTTCAACCAATGGTGAAGAATCAACACCTATTATACCTGCTGCAATCAGAACTGATAAACAGTTACACATATATCATATAAATACTTTAACAGGTGTCCACATTAGTTACAGTTTGAGCCTAGAAAAAAAATGCCAAATTCAAGTGTTTTGAATTCTGTGAACTCCGATATTCTTTGAAATATGATATTCTAAATTAGAAGTCAGCATTTCAAACTTGACCGTACATTTGAAACAACCTACTTTAGCTTTTCCTGTTCTCACAAGTCCTTCCAATCAACGGCACAGTCTCACCTAATGGACTCCAGATAAGGTTGTATTTATAGACGCAGTTCAGCCTGGTGCCATCAGACTAGAGCACAGAGTCAGTATGTTCGAAAACTGAGCTGTAGGATCCACGTTTAGAACTGGACTGATGCATGCAGCTCCACCAAGATCAAAACGATAGGCCACCCAGGGGCCTCAGTTATCAACTGTACTAACGCACAGATTTGTGCGTAAGAAGTGCGTATGAATGCCATGCTTATGGAATTTACCAAAATGTAGGAATGTAGGTAATGTGTGTATAAATTTAGGAATGTGTCTAAATATAAGCACAGCTCTGGCAATGCATACGAACAGTATCTAGTGTTAGATTAGAAAGCAAAGCAAAAAAGCAAAAAGCAAAAGCATATTTAAGAGTGTCAATACATGCATTAGGCAATCAACATCCACATACAGTATGTCCCGTGTTTACTTTAATTAGAAAACATTAAACTACTCCATGGTCTAATTATTTATTTTAAAACAAATTGGTGTCTGTCGTGTTCTTGAAGAAAGTAGTCTAAACCGGATCGCTTTTAACTGACTTTATTTGTTAAAGAATTTTGGTATGGTAACTATTAAGGAAAAGGGGGGGAATTGTATCTAACACGCGTGTGAGCGACAAACAGCTGAGCCTCTTCAAGCCCCGGGGCTTTCCCCGCAGCTCTCAAAGGGTCTGCCCTATGTTTCTGACCTCATCTGCCTCCTGGCGCTGCTCTTGTATCAAGTAGGCGTGGTCTATGTGAAGTAGGCGTGGCCTATGTGACGTCTTAGCTCCGGCTTACGCGTCTGTCTTAAAGATGCTGCCTTCTGTGGCTGGGGTAGATATTACAGTTTGTATGTTTGATACTGCTCCCTTGTGGCTGTGTGTAGTAATTACAGCTTATGTGCTTAATCTACGTAACATGTCAAACCATATGAAAGTCAAGGGTGGAAAAGGTTTTAAATGTAGCTCAAATTGAATGGCTTATCTTGCGTTATTGGAAGACTTGGCAAACCAGGCTCTCCACAGGGAGCGCGTGTTACATCTGGCACTGCTGAGTCAGTGCAATGTGTTTTACGGTAACGTGCGATTCACGCGACCGTACCCGTTTTCAGGAAGTTGCGTTTTGGTGAATAAACGGAGAGCAAGCTCCAATTAAGCTCTGGCTTCAGTCTCAGTTATTTAGACATAACATTGGCGACGAGAGATGGCTGGATGGCTCCCTACCAACCACCCCTCCCCCTTCCTACCCTCTACCGGGAGAACCAACCGGCTGCGTCCGTGGCCTCGCTGGATTTCCTCGTGTCGAAACATATATTCTAGCTGCCGGCTTAGAGGATGTTTCCACATAAGGAAGCGTGCACTCTTTGCTGCACTGCCTAGGAGCGAGCGGAGGAGCAGCGCTCGAGCTGGACACCGTGTTGTGCAACTTCGCAACGCAACAACTTACACAAATGCCGTGGAGCTACTTATAAGCACATTTCGCAGCCCCACAAAAGTGCTCTGCTCCGTCGCGTCATATTCCGACGGAAGGCACCAACGGTCGGGTGAGTCAGTGACGCAGTTTGTGGCGGATTTACGAGGTTTAGCTAGCTTGTGCAAGGTTCGGGCCTTTACAGGACGAAATGATAAGGGACCACCTGATACTGCACACGAACTGTCACTGACAAAATAAGGGAAAGACTCCTACTGGAAAATGATGATTTAACTATTAGCAGCAGCTCTACACCTTGCAGTTCAGGTTGAATCTGCTCTGGAATGTGCAGCTAGTTTATCCACCTCTTCCAACTCTCTAGCACTGGCCAAGACAGCAAGGGCCACTCGAGTCACGGGTGCCCCTCCTCCACGCTGTGAGTGTGGACAGCAGCGACTCCGAGGAGAACATATTGGCTAGCCTCTCAGTCACGTGACCGCCCACAGCCATGTGGGATTGTTGGCTCTTCTGCGCACAATCAAGAGCTCAAATCTGTCTGTCTGCCCGTCGCAGTAAAATCTCTCCAACTGTGGGAAACTCACCACTTTCACCAAAGTCTGTAGGTCTGCGCCAGTTTTAGAGCCTCCAAGCCACTTACCACAATCATCACAATGTTAGCTCAGGACGAGCGCCATTTAAAACATGCTCGTTGTCTATGTTCGTGATGTTAACTCTACCGTCCCCTAGACAGCTGGAGCCACGGTGTCCCTCCTGAACTTGCGACTTACACACAGTTTTTCTCCCGCGAGCCACTGGGGCAGCCCACCACCACCCTGCGGGCCTATGCCAACTGCAAAGATGACATCGTGGGCTCCCTTCAGCTGCCTGTGAAATACGGAGAGAGGACACTGCCACTCTTCAGGTTCCATTTATTGCACGCCACGGGTACCAACCTCCTTGGCATCAACCTGTTTTAACAGCCCGGTTTTCACTCTGCTAGGACACCGCTGGCTCAGAGATTGCTCACATTACACATCCCCTGTGTCAGACAACAGTGGCCCCATGCTGTTGCAGCGGTGTGGGCTGCCTCGAAGTTTCGCCCACCAGCCTTGTGTAGACGCGCACTGGTGACGGGCTGTCTCAATCCAGGCACCCTCCGCGCCTCTCCGTCCGTGTGCGCACCCCTCCGACCGATGACATGCTCCTCTGAGCTACCAGAAGCGCATGGTCTCCGATGTAGTGGAGCGACATCATTCTGAGACCTATTCTGGTGAATGCATCGCCAATAGCATGAGATCTACAACATGCTGTCTCAGGTGGCAAAGAAGAAGTCTGGAGGGGGCTGCGCAATCTCGTGGTGTATCCTAAGAGCGGTAAAGCAAGGCCATCATCCCAGACAAATACCCTTGTGCCAACGATTAGGGGAGGCTCACCGCCCAGTTCCACGTGGTCCAGACCACTCTACTCCATATTTAAGACCTCCGCAGGGGTGTGTATCTCCTCCAGGTACCACTACACCCTGAGAGCCGCAACCTTCACCGCGTTTATCACCCACAAAAGTGTCTTCCGTGTGTAGCAACGCATGGCTTTTTGGTCTAAGCTCTGCCCCAGCCTGCTTCCAAAGATTAGATGGTCCATCTTCGTTGGATCGATCCGTTGAGGGATTAAAAGCTCAGGCCATCTACCTGACGAGTAATGCCTCCAGAGTGTGGTTCACGGGCCACTTCTGCCACAAAGACGACGTACGGGAGTCGCAGCCCACAGAGGTGGTCAGTGCAGCGTGGCCAGAGCGACCACCGCGACAAGGCTCGAACGGGCGAGAAGTGTGCTTCGCTGCCCCGCGCGCATGAGTTGTGGTTTCCGCTCTCGGCTATGAGCATATGCCCTCTGCACTCGATACAGTCAGAGGCCTCCACCGTGTCGCGAGCGCGCGACTCAGCCACTCTTGCCTCCTTCCTGGGTATGACAAGCATTCTAGCCTACGTTTCCTGCCAACAGTACGCGCCACGACTGCCACCACTGGACATCTGCCTGAAACTGGTGAGCCCTGTGTGCTGGGTCGTCTGCGCCTGCGTCGGACGCGTGCGCTTTCTGAATGTCCGCAGGCTCACCACACGCACGGTGCCTTGGGCGGCACTGGTTGTGACCCAGCCGACGCGCCCATCGGCTCGGGTCACTCGATGTAGATGGCCTCGCGCCGAGTTGCCATGCGGATGCTGTAGATGGCCCAGCTGCCAAAAGGGTTTGTGGAGAGGCCGATCGGCGCTTTCGCCTCACGGGCGTCTCGAGCCCGCACGGAACAGAGGTGGGTACTCGGCTAGGCGAGCGGGAGAGCGCGTGAGCGTGCCTCTGGCATGTGAGGCGCGTGGGCTAGCAGTTCCGTCTACGGACTGGCGCATTCACACTGAGTATG
>OLKM01003850.1:22500-28916 GCA_900291075.1 Melanogrammus aeglefinus | reverse complement strand
GAGAGACGAGAGGAAGAGAGAGAGCGAGAGAGCGAGAGAGCAGAGAAGCGAGAGACGCGAGAGAGAGAGAGAGAGAGAGAGAGAGAGAGAGAAGAGAGAAATGTGTCTATAATAGAAAGAGTAGTATAATATATATTGTAAAGTTTAGTATAACCTACAATATATTATTTAAAGTGTAATATATTCTAACAGAAAGTGTAGTATCATGTAATATTCAGCATACAGGAGAATGTGTACTATAACGTATATTGTAAAGTTTAGCATAACCTATAATATATTATATAGAGTGCAGTATAAGTATGTATTAAGTACGTACAGGTCCCAGGTGGTCCGTGGCGGGGCTGGTCAGCTCTGGCAGCTCCCCTCAGCGGGAAGCCCACCGGGACCGAAGGAAGAGAGCCCACGCACGAGCACCACAGCCGGCCCCAGATGGCCCTCATCGCCCCCGTCAAAGCCCGCTCAACGCTAGCAGCTAGCAGGCCACGCCCTTCTGCTACGCCTCTCTGTGCGTCAAACCGTTTCGCAGCTTATCGTCTTCATCCCTGTGTATCACAGTCATGAATCAATCAGTCATGTCATCAAGTCTTGTAACATTCATGGTATCACAAGGTCATCGTAAGATGCTACAGTCAATGTATCATCAGTCATGTAATATCACAGTCCAATGTATACACTGGCAGTCATGTATCACAGTCATGTGAATATTATACAAGTCAGTATTGGCAACTATATATGTAATTCACCAGTCATTGTATCACCGTCAATTTATCAGTCATATCATCAACAGAAATGTTGTATTTATAGTCATGTATCACCAGTCCGTTATATCACAGTCTATTGGAATCACAGTTATTTCATCTACAGTTTCATCATATACCGTAATGCTCAGCGCATTTATTTATGAAAGTAACGTATCACTTGCGATATATCACTGTAATAAATTACTGTGATATATGAATGGGATACATTACTTTCATAAATGACTTTCATATAGTATATCACAGTAATGTGTCAGTTTATCAAAGTACATAGGTCTGAAGGTATTTAGTTAAGGTATTTCAGAATGAATCACTGTTTATCACAGTACATGGGTGTAACAGGTAATAGTTAAAGTACTTTATAATGTATAACAGTACATAGGTCTAAAGTATTTGTTAAAGTATTTCATAAAAAACGTAAGCAAAAGCTCTGTCTGACCTGATACGGCGGTGGAGATGGGTCACAGATGTACGTCCACATGGCGTGCACATGACCTGTTCTAATCCAGTCAGAAGCCGGTCTAATCCGGGTTACAGGACGCTCCCAAGTCTACAGCCTCGGCTCTTAAAGGACCCTGGTTACCATGGTTACACCATCTATTTACATTAATTATCGCCTACATAAGAGACCAGTAGAGACAGTAAGATAACAACCGACACCAGTAGAGAGACCAAATGAGAGACAGTAGAGACCAATAGAGATGTAGTGGACAGTAGAGACCAATAGAAGACATTGAGAGACCAAATAGAGATGTAGGCGACAGTAGAGGACCAATAGAGACAGTAGAGACCAATAGAGACAGTAGAGACCAATAGAGATGTAGCGACAGTAGAGACCAATAGAGATAGTAGAGACCAGAAGTTAATATCAAGTTACTTCATGAGGACATGTTAGTGTACATGCAACAAATAAAACCACCTGAGACAGCTTTATCCAAGATGATTCATTTTATACAAATAATAATTACTACCCAACACAAGAACATAAACCAAACCACGTGGTGATATAAGTGTTTGTGTATACGTGTGTGTGTGTGTGTTTGTGTTATGTGTGTATCAACGCCCATGAGGGGGTGTGTTAGAGTGGACACTTGTGTGCAGACACATGGTTCATTAGTGTGTTCTTCTGTGTTTGTGTAGATTCTGTGTATCAAGGGTGTGTGTAGTTGTGTGTTGGTGTGTTTAATGTCAGTAGTAGTAGTAGGATATCAGTAGTAGTATTGTAGTATTAGTGTCAGTAGTAGTATTGTGGTGTCAATAGTAGTATTGTAGTACATGTATTCGCAGAAGTTCTGCAGTATTAGTGTCAGCAGCATCAGTAGTAGTATTGTAGTTTTGTAGTGTCAGTAGTAATATTGTAGTATCAGTAGCAGTATTAGGGTCAGTAGTATCAGTACTAGTATTGTAGTTTTGTAGTGCCAGTATTAATATTGTAGTATCAGTATGAGTGTCAGTAGCATCAGTACTAGTATTGTAGTTTTGTAGTGTCAGTATTAATATTGTAGTATCAGTATGAGTGTCAGTAGCATCAGTAATAGTATTGTAGTTTTGTAGTGTCAGTAGTAGTATTGTAGTATCAGTATGAGTGTCAGTATAGTAATAGTATTGTAGTTTTGTAGTGTCAGTAGTAGTATTGTAGTATCAGTATGAGTGTCAGTAGCACCGCAGGAAGAAGGTGTTGCAGGCGGCTCCTCTCAGGCAGTCACACAGACGCCCGATGCGAGGTCCGTGCTTAATGGCACATCGCTCCGCCCACGTCGCACTGGAGAGAGAGAGAGAGAGAGCCCACCACGTCAGCCTACTACAGCCTCTCTAAAGGTCCCGGGACCACACGAGGCCACCAGTAAGACCACCGTCAGCCTCTACTACAGCCTCTCTAAAGGTTCCCGGGAGCACGACGCGGCCACCAGTAATGACCACGTCAGCCTACTACAGCCTCTCTAAAGGTTCCGGGGACCACGAGGCCACCCAAGTATGACCACGTCAGCCTACTACACGCCTTCTCTAAAGGTCCCGGGGACCACGAGGCCCACCAGTATGACCACGGTCAGCCTACTACCAGCCTCCTCTAAAGGTCCGGGACACGCCCATCAGATATGGGGTGAGCAGCTGGCACAAAGCTATATTATATTTTTTTACTTATGAAACTTACAGTGTACTACTGTTTGAATAATGATCAATTATTATTAATTAAAGTGTCACTAATTAACAAATTAAATATATTATTGATTCCAGTGATTTATTATGAATAATGTTAGAAATGAAATAATGATGATTCAAGCTTTTTGTACTATTAAAAATCTGAAATAATTATGATTAAAGTGATGCATTGCTATTAATACATGAGACTAATAATGATGGTTAAAGTGATTTATGTTTAATATCTGGAAACCCAGGGTACATATTAATATTAATAATAATAACAGTAACGATTATTTACATTATTTATGAACATTGTTACTAATAATAGTAACAGTAACGGTCATTTAAATTGTTTATGAATACTGATAATAATAATTAGAGTAGCGGTCTTTCAACGTTGTGTGTCTAGGTTAAATATTGACGTTGTTGTAGTAGACCTCCACAACCGTCAGCAACGTTAGCTTTAGCGATAGCCATCTCTTCCTAGAACGTCCTCATGCTCACAGCCTCAACGTCAAGGAGACCAACTGAACAAACCACAAGCCGGTATGAAATAAACCGTTGACCTGAGAGTCGGGAAAAAGTGGGGGGATTTGTTAAATGTTTGAACGAAGGATAACGGTTAAAAATTGGAAACTGGAATGGAGTCTCTAGGTGAACAATGTGGAAGAGTAGGGTCCCAAAGATTGTAGAGAATAAGACTGAATGAAGCTTAACAACAAAGGGTTGTAAATAATGTCGGTGATTGATGAAGAGGAAGGTAATACCCGCTGGGATGATGATGGCTGGCTCTCTTCTCCACCGAAAGATCTTCTTCCTGAAGCAATTCCGCCTGAAACACGCGTTGACATGGTTACAGCACAAAAACATGCTACCATGGTTACAGCACGACAACACGTTACCATGGTTACAGCGCATCAACACGTCACCATGTCTACAGCACAACAACAGGTTACCATGGTTACAGCGCATCAACACGTCACCATGGTTACAGCACGACAACACGTTACCATGGTTACAGCGCATCGCCACGTTTCCATGGTTACAGCACATTTATGATAGCCATAAAATATATTATATATATATATATATATATATATATATATATATATATATATATATATATATATATATATATATATATATATATATATATATATATATACAGTATCGTTGATAATATATTAATAAGATAGACCACTCAGGGGTGTCCTGTTATTCCAGGTATAATGCTTACATATCAGGATCAATATATTAATTTACAGTAATATATATTATTACTATACTTTACGTATTTTCCAAATATATATATATATAAATATATATAAATATATATAGATACATACATGTGTACATAAATATTTTTATATGTATGTTACATTATAACTATTTATTTGTATCCACATATATATGTATATCAATAATGTATATTGATCATATATTACAACATCTATATTTATAATAATATAATATATAGTGTAATAGTGTAAGGAATCTCTTACCATATATAACATAATACTACACATACATGTATGAATATGTATATAAATATATATATGAAGAATGTATTTTATCTGGTAAAGGAGATCCTTACACTATTATAATATATATATGTATATATATATATATACAGTTTCTCACCACATCAATATATGTCACATCCTACTACACAGTATAGTGTGGTGTGTGTTAGTGTGTGTGTGTGTGTGTGTGTGTGTGTGGTGTGTGTGTGTGTGTGTGTGTGTGTGTGTGTGTGCGTGCGTGCGTGCGTGCGTGCGTGCGTGCGTGTGTGTGTGTGTGAGGGTCTCACCAGACCGTCGGTGCTGAAGCGGTAGTAGGGGTCTCGATGGTCTCGCTGTTCCTCGGGATCTCGCAGCTCTTGGGGGTCCTCTGAGCGAGAAGTTAAAACAGCTGTTGCCACCGACAGGCATACGGACAGGTAGAGCACTGCGCGGACCCGGTCCATGCTGCGACGTCCTGAACCCTCACTGACACGGACTGGTCTCTTCACTTCTCTCGCTTCTCTTGTCTGCGGTTCTCGGTCCTCTGGTTCCCGGTTGTGATCGGAGGAGGCTGCAGGTTGGTCTCCTCTCTCTAACTTGCGCCCCTGTATTTATAGCGGGGTCCGGACGTCACGGGTCGTGTCAGACCTTGTTATGTCTCTCGTCCTCCATAACTTAGTGTCACATCAAAGTGCGGGGAGGAAGGACGGTCTGGGGGTCCCAAGACAAGACGGGGCCATATCAGGAGGAGTGTGTGTGTGTGTGTGTGTGTGTGTGTGTGTGTGTGTGTGTGTGTGTGTGTGTGTGTGTGTGTGTGTGTGTGTGTGTGTGTGTGTGTGTGTGTTAATGTGTGCTTGTCTGCGTGTGTTTGTGTGTGTGTGTGTGTGTGTTGTTTGTGTGTTTGTCGGGTATTTTTGTATGTTTTTGCGGTTTGTGTTTATGTGTGTGTGTCTGTGTGTGTGTCTGTGTGCTGTGTCTGTGTGTGTTCATAAAGTGTGTGTATGTGCGTGGTGTGTGTTTATAAAATGTGTGCATGTGTGTGTGTGTGTGTGTGTGGTGTGTGTGTGTGTGTGTGTGTGTGTGTGTGTGTGTGTGTGTTGATTTGTTTAATAATCTACAGTACAATCAGTTTACATTGTGAGCTTTTTTAAAATAATTGAAACGAGACCCCTGATGAGGGATAAGTGATGAGAGGGATGATGATGATGATGGTGATGATGATGATGGTGATGATGGTGATGATGGTGATGATGGTGATGATGATGATGGTGATGATGGTGATGATGATGATGGTGATGATGGTGGTGATGATGGTGATGTGATGATGATGATGGTGATGATGATGATGATGATGATGGTGATGATGGATCGATGGATGATTGATGGTGATGATGATGATGATGGTGATGGTGGTGATGATGGTGATGATGAGGATGATGATGATGGTGATGATGATGGTGGTGATGATGGTGATGGTGGTGATGATGATGATGGTGGTGGTGATGAAGATGCTGACCCATACAGCTGAGATGAGTCGTCTCTGACTCCATTAGCCTCCGTCAGCCTCTAATGAGTCTGATTGGATCAGAGGCAGCGAGGGGGGGGGCCAGCTCCCAGCATCAAACACCGCTCAGCGGGACACAGCGGGGTGTGTGTGTGTGTGTCGCTGTGTCAGTGTGTGGTGTGGTGTGTGTGTGTGTGTGTGTGTGTGTGTGTGTGTGTGTGTGTGTGTGTGTGTGTGCCAGGACGCGTGTGCTGAAGGTGTGAATGTCATAGAGATTGGCCAGCAATGAGAGAGAGAGAGAGAGAGACAATGGGAAGAGAGAGAGGGGCGAGGGAGGGGCGAGCGAGCGAGACGTCCATCTCTACTTTATCTCTACTCCATTACACGCGTTAAATGTCGTGGTATTTGTACTTTGTACTTCACAAATGTTAATTCATGCTTCCGTCACGATTGGTGTGTTTGTGTGTGTGTGTGTGTGTGTGTGTGTGTGTGTGTGTGTGTGTGTGTGTG
>OLKM01003850.1:12500-20000 GCA_900291075.1 Melanogrammus aeglefinus | reverse complement strand
CTCTCTCTCTCTCTCTCTCTCTCTCTCTCTCTCTCTCTCTCTCTCTCTCTCTCTCTCTCTATATATATATATATATATATATATATATATACTGTATATTTAAAGACACTGGATGATTACAAGAAACATTTCACAAAATACTTTATTACATAATTCAGTAGAGCAATTATTTCAATCATTCTATGTAAAAAAACAATTCTGTGGAGGAAAATCTTCCATACATACAATATATCCATCGTGAAAAAACACTACACATTGTTGGATAAAGATGCACCAAATGAACACAGATTGGGAATTTTAAATAATCTAAAAAATATTGTAATACATATTTCTTTAAAACTGTTTATGATTGTAACTGTTGTGACTTTCAGACTGCAAATATGAAAGAGGACAGTGTAGCTGTGATAGAGGACAGACTGTAGCTGTGATAGAGGACAGACTGTAGCTGTGATTGAGGACAGACTGTAGCTGTGATAGAGGACAGACTGTAGCTGTGATAGAGGACAGACTGTAGCTGTGATAGAGGACAGACTGTAGCTGTGATAGAGGACAGACTGTAGCTGTGATAGAGGACAGGACTGTAGCTGTGAGAGAGGACAGATGTAAGCTGTGATAGAGGACAGACTGTAGCTGTGATAGAGGACAGACTGTAGCTGTGATAGAGGACAGACTGTAGCTGTGATAGAGGACAGACTGTAGCTGTGATAGAGGACAGACTGTAGCTGGGATAGAGGACAGACTGTAGCTGGGATAGAGGACAGACTGTAGCTGGGATAGAGGACAGACTGTAGCTGTGATAGAGGACAGACTGTAGCTGTGATAGAGGACAGACTGTAGCTGTGATAGAGGACAGACTGTAGCTGTGATATAGGACAGACTGTGATAGAGGACAGACCGTAGCTGTGATAGAGGACAGACTGTGATAGAGGACAGACTGTGATAGAGGACAGACTGTAGCTGTGATAGAGGAGAGACTGTAGCTGTGATAGAGGACAGACTGTAGCTGTGATAGAGGACAGACTGTAGCTGTGATAGAGGACAGACTGTAGCTGTGATAGAGGACAGACTGTAGCTGTGATAGAGGACAGACTGTAGCTGTGATAGAGGACAGACTGTAGCTGTGATAGAGGACAGACTGTAGCTGTGATAGAGGACAGACTGTAGCTGTGATAGAGGACAGACTGTAGCTGTGATAGAGGACAGACTGTAGCTGTGATAGAGGACAGACTGTAGCTGTGATAGAGGACAGACTGTAGCTGTGATAGAGGACAGACTGTAGCTGTGATAGAGGACAGACTGTAGCTGTGATATAGGACAGACTGTAGCTGTGATAGAGGACAGACTGTAGCTGTGATATAGGACAGACTGTGATAGAGGACAGACTGTAGCTGTGATAGAGGAGGAGGTGTCAGAGGGGAGTGGGTAGGAGTGTGGGTACAGGGACAGTGTTTGACCACAAATATGCTTTCTGATGAAGAAATGTCTTTGAGGTCCAAATCATGAGGTTCTGTGGGGTCCTAACATGAGGTTCTGTGGGGTCCTAACATGAGGTTCTGTGGGGTCCTAAACATGAGGTCTGTGGGGTTCCTATAACATGAGGTTCTGTGGGTCCTAACATGCAGTTCGGAGGGTCTTTGTGACCTTAACATGGCGTCAGTGTTGTCTCTTGCAGTTCCGTACTAGGTCTGGAATTGGAGCGGAAATGCTTCGGGTTATTAAAAACAGGCATCAGTAAAAAGCCGTCTTCCAATGGGAAGGTTGTCGACTGTTCAACCAGTTCTGAATGAACAGAGTGTGTTGGGACTCACCTCAGGTGTGTGTCTGTGTGTCAGTATGTCTGCCCCAGCCCATTCAGGCTGACGCACAGCAAGAGACAGAAGACCGACCCAGACACCTGGAGGTGGAGAGAAACACAAGTTACACCTTCACCCTAACTACCCTAACCCCCCTCCCCTAACCCCAACTACCCTAACTGCCCCCTCCCTAACTACCCCAACCCTAACTCCCCTCACCAGGGCGCGGAGACAGAGCCCTTACCGGGACCCGGGGGGGGGAGGCTGAGCTGGGGACTTTGACCCGGTCGCCGGCCGTGGATGTGATGGTGGTCGTCATGGTGACCGCCTCCACCTCCTCTCCATCCTCCTCCGTGACGTTGAGGAAGAGATCCAGGTCATCGCTGCTCGAGTTACCTGGACAACGCACCTGGGGTTACCTGTCTGTCTCACCTGGTGCTACCTGTCTGTCTCCCCTGATGCTACCTGTCTGTCTCACCTGAAGTTACCTGTCCGTCTCACCTGGTGCTACCTGTCCGTCTCACCTGGTGCTACTTGTCTGTCTTCCCTGGTGCTACCTGTCTATCTCACCTGGGGTTACCTGTCAAACTCACCTGGTGCTACCTGTCTGTCTCACCTGGTGCTACCTGTTTGTCTCCCCTGGTGCTACCTGTCTGTCTCACCTGGGGTTACCTGTCTGTCTCACCTGGTGCTACCTGTCTCACCTGGGGCTACCTGTCTGTCTCACCCGAGGTTACCTGTCTGTCTCACCTGGGGTTACCTGTCTGTCTCATCTGGTGCTACCTGTCTCACCTGGTGCTACCAGTCTCACCTGGGGTTACCTGTCTGACCTGGTGATACCTGTCTCACCTGGTGCTACATGGTGCTACCTGTCTGTCTCACCCAGGGTTACCTGTCTGTCTCACCTGGTGTTACCTGTCTGTCTCACCTGGTGCTACCTGTCTCACCTGGGGTTACCTGTCTGTCTGACCTGATGTTACCTGTCTGTCTCATCTGGTGTTACCTGTCTGTCTCACCTGGTGTTACCTGTCTGTCTCCCCTGGTTTTAGCTGTCTGTCTGGCCTGGTGTTACCTGTCTTTCTCACCTGGTGTTACCTGTCTGTCTGACCTGGTGTTACCTGTCTGTCTGACCTGGTGTTACCTGTCGAGTGTGTGTGTGTTTGTGAGAGATAAATTAGGCTACATTAATGAAACTACTGATGATTGAGCGTTACACACAGTCTCTGAGGTCGTTGACCAGTGGGTCGCTCAGCTATTTAGACGGGGAAAATATAAAAATAATGTCATGTCATGTAATTCTTGAGTCAAAGGGTCTGAATAGAGTCCAATCACCCCAACTTCTGACCTGGGAAGAGGGAGAGAGAGAGAGTGTGTGTGTGTGTGTGTGTGTGTGTGTGTGTGTGTGTGTGTGTGTGTGTGTGTGTGTGTGTGTGTGTGTGTGTGTGTGTGTGTGTGTGTGTGTGTGTGTGTGTGTGTGTGTGTGTGTGAGTGTGTGAGTGTGTGAGTGTGTATGTGTTTGTGTGTGTGTGTGTGTGTTCGCGTCCTACTGAAGAAGCTGATGAAAATGGTTGTGTCGTCATCGTATTCTGGTACTGGAGTTGCATCATCATAGTAGTCAACCGATGCCCCTTTAACACACACACACACACACACACACACACACACACACACACACACACACACACACACACACACACACACACACACACACACACACACACACACACACACACACACACACACACACACGTCAATAGAGTACAGAGCTAACAGAGTATGGAGCTAACAGAGTATGGAGCTAACAGTACAGAGCTAACAGAGATGCAGAGCTAACAGAGTATGGAGCTGCTAACAGTACTACAGAGCTAACAGAATGCAGAGCTTAACAGTACAGAAGCTAACCAGTATGCGCGCTAACCAGTAAAGCGCTACAGTATAGAGCTAACAAGTGCAGCGCCTAACAGAGAAAGGGCGCTAAACAGAGTATGGGGCTAACAGTACAGAGCTAACAGTATGGCGCTAACAGTACAGAGCTAGCAGAGAAGAGCGATAACAGAATAGAGAGCTAACAGAGTATCTGTGACTGTCTGCCTGTCTGTCTTCCTGTCTGTCTGTCTGCCTGTCTGTCTGCCTGTCTGTCTTCCTGTGTGTTTTCCTGTCTGTCTTTCTGTCTGTCTGTCTGTCTGTCTGTCTGTCTGTCTGTCTGTCTGTCTGTCTGTCTGTCTGTCTGTCTGTCTGTCTGTCTTCCTGTCTCTCTGTCTGCCTTCCTGTCTGCCTGTCTGTCTTACTGTCTGTCTGTCTCTGCCTTCCTATCTGCCTGTCTGCCTTCCTGTCTGCCTGTCTGTCTTCCTGTCTGCCTGTCTGTAGATCCAGTCTGACTGTGGTGACTGTGGACGGGGTTGTGAAGTGAGGGGGCGGCCAGCTGTTATTGGTTACCCATGAACAGGAAGTGTGACATCACAACTTACAGAGAGAGTTAATAGAGAGAGGAACCAAAGGCAGCTGTGGGACCCTCACTGAAAACACCATGTTAGTATACCATGTTAATACCGGTACCAGAAACACAATGCCGATACTGGTACCAGAAACACCATGTTAGTATACCATGTTAATACCGGTACCAGAAACACAATGCCGATACTGGTACCAGAAACACCATGTTAATATACCAAGTTAATACTTGTACCAAAAACACCATGTTAGTATACCATGTTAATACTGGTACCAGAAACACCATGTTACACCAAACACACTTACAAACTAAACACACTAACACACGAAAACACTGACGCACTTACCACTCTAACACACTTCACACTAACACACTAACACACTAAACAAATCAACACACTAACACACAACACACTCAAACTGAACACACTAAACACACTAATACAATAAACACACTAACAGTGAACACACTAAGACATAAACACAGTAACACACTAAACACACTGACACACACTAAGACAATAAACACACTAACACACTAAACACACTGACACACACTAAGACAATAAACACACTAACACACTAAACACACTGACACACACTAAGACAATAAACACACTAACACACTAAACACACTGACACACACTAAGACAATCAACACACTAACACACTAAACACACTGACACACACTTAGACAATAAACACACTAACACACTAAACACACTGACACACACTAAGACAATAAACACACTAACACCAACAGACTAAATACACTAACACACTTAACACACTAACACAATAGACACACTAACAAACTAAACACACTAACACAATAAACACACTATTACACTAAACAAACTAACACAATAACAGAGAGGAGAGGAGGAGAGGAGGGGAGAGAGGAGGAGAGGAGGAGGAGAGGAGGAGGAGGGGAGAGGGGAGTTATAGCAGGGGGTTGCTGGCATTTTTACAAAGATGCACAGAAAACATCTGTTTGCTCCACACGCAAACTCGCACGCACACACACACACACACACCACACACACACACACACACACACCACACACACACACACACACACACACACACACACACACACACACACACACACACACACACACACACACACACACACACACACACACACACACACTGTCTCTCTCTCCATGGTAACTCACCCCAGCAGAACGGCAGCAGCAGCAGAGCTGAGAGCTGGACGATGAAGACAGGAGACAGTCTGGAGATAGTCGGCATGACGATCTACAGAGAGAGAGAGAGAGAGAGAGAGAGAGAGAGAGAGAGAGAGAGAGAGAGAGAGAGAGAGAGAGAGAGAGAGAGAGAGAGAGAGAGGAGAGAGAGAGAGAGAGAGAGAGAGAGAGAGAGAGAGAGAGAGAGTGAAAGGCACATTTAACAACTCATAAAGTGTGAGTTTGACTTTCTTCTAGTATGTGTGTGTGTGTGTGTGTGTGTGTGTGTGTGTGTGTGTGTGTGTGTGTGTGTGTGTGTGTGTGTGTGTGTGTGTGTGTGTGTGTGTGTGTGCGTGTGTGTGAATGAGGGACAAGACTGAACTCACCCGCCACTCTGAATGAATATCCCTGTGTGTGAGAGCGAGGAGAGAGAGAGAGAAAGGGGAGAGGAGAGGGGAGGAGGAGGGGGCGTGGAGATAAAATGTTCACCTCCTGCCAAGACTCACTAATACTGCTAAACACAGAGAGAGAGAGAGAGAGAGAGAGAGAGAGAGAGAGAGAGAGAGAAGAGAGAGAGAGAGAGAGGAGAGAGAGAGAGAGAGGAGAGAGAGAGAGAGAGAGAAGAGAGAGAGAGAAGGAGAGAGAGAGGGGAGAAGAGGAGAGAGAGAGAGAGAGAGAGAGAGAGAGAGAGAGAGAGAGAGAGGAGAGAGATAGAGAGAGAGAGAGGAGAGAGAGAGAGAGAGAGAGAGAGAGAGAAGAGAGGGAGAGAGGGGAGAGAGGGAGAGAGGAGAGAGAGAGAGAGAGAGAGAGAGAGAGAGAGAGAGAGAGAGAGAGAGAGAGAGAGAGAGAGAGAGAGAGAGAGAGAGAGAGAGAGAGAGAGAGAGAGAGAGAGAGAGAGAGAGAGAGAGAGAGAGAGAGAGAGAGAGAGAGAGAGATTGTTTGTGTTTCCTAATACCACACCGATAAACTTTCTTTCTTTGTTAAAACAAATAACTGACACACATTTACACATCTGTTCAAATAAATAATGAAAAATCAATTATTAAATCTTTTCACTTTCTACAGAAGCTTTAAAGCTGCTGATGTATCCGCTCTCTCCTCTCTCCTCCTCCTCTCTCCTCCTCTGGTCTCTCCTCCTCTCTCCTCCTCTCTCCTCCTCTCCTTCTTCTCCTCCTCTCCCTCTCCTCCTCTCTCCTCCTCTCCTTCTTCTCCTCCTCTCCCTCTCCTCCTCTCCTTCTCCTCCTCCTCCTCTCTCCTCCTCTGGTCTCTCCTCCTCTACCTCTTCTCATCCTCCACTCCTCCTCTCCCTCTCCTCCTCTGGTCTCTCTTTCTCTGCCTCTCTCCTCTCCTTGCCTCTCACCTCCTCTGGTCTCTCCTCCTCTGGTCTCTCCTCCTCTGGTCTCTCCTCCTCTGGTCTCTCCTCCTCTGTCCTCCTCCTCCTCCTCCTCCTCCTCCTCTGGTCTCTCCTCCTCCTCTGGTCTCTCTGGAAGACGCTCCCCATTCCAGGGCCTTGCCTTTCATTCATTCTCTCAGATTTTCTCATCTGAACTCAATTAATTTGAATTCAGTTATATATACAAAAGAAAGTTATATATGTATATCTGAACTAAAGTTATATATATACATAATAGAGTTACACTTACTGTTTATCTGAACGAAAGTTGTATAGATTACTTTAGTACAGATAAACAGTACATATATATATATATATTTTATATATATATATATATTATATATATATATATATATATAAAATATTTATATATATATAGATATATATATATATTATATATTATATACTATATATATATATATATATATATATATATATAAGGACGGGTTAGGGTTAGGGTGGGGGTCAGGGTCAGGGTTAGGGTCAGGGTGGAGGCCTAGGGTTAGGGTGGGGGTTAGGGTCAGGGTGGGGGTTAGGGTTAGGGTGGGGGTTAGGGTCAGGGTGAGGGGTTAGGGTCAGGGTGGGGGTTAGGGTTAGGGTGGGGGTTAGGGTCAGGGTGGGGGTTAGGGTCAGGGTTAGGGTCAGGGTTAGGGTCAGGGTGGGGGTTAGGGTCAGG
>OLKM01003850.1:0-10000 GCA_900291075.1 Melanogrammus aeglefinus | reverse complement strand
TCATTACTATCAAGCTTGGTTAAGCTCATACTGTTACCTTTGCTACACAGTATCACATATTAATTAGTTATTTGTTTTAGCTTATGTTGCTATTCTGTGTATTGCTGCAGGGCTCCTTCATCGTTGTCATTAAAGTGGAAATGAAGCAATGAGAACTGTGACCATTTTTCGGTTGCTTTTTCATTTTTGAAAATACATGTATTTTCATTAAACCTGAAATTCAAGTAGTTTTACTGGAAAATGACAAGTTGACAACGACTTTCGCCACTAGGGCGCGGCCATGTTTTAAAAAAGCAGGCGTGACGTCATCAGAATGGGTTGGTGCTTTCAGACTAACCATGGCAAATCTTCGAAGAAGAATATTCATTTTTGTGTTGCACCCTGCGCTGCTGTCAAAACGAGTTATTATCGCGGGGTAAAGAGTGGTGGGTGAAATTGTTCATTTCATGTTATTCCTGTACATCGAAGCCCTATACTGCTTCACTAAATAATGGTTAATTGCGTTGGAAACGCGTTCAGCCCCCAAAGGACGAGCTGGGAGCAGAGCAGTTTGCTAGCGACCACTTATATACACCGCGAAAAAGTGCTGAGCCGCCTGTTTAGCGATGTAAGCGCCGTAAAGTTGAGCCGCTGTTTGATTTTCGTGCATGCCCGTAACGATCGTAGACTTACTACTTTGGCACGGTCTCAGACTCGGAGATGTGATGCTTACCATAAACTGAAGGCCTATCTGATATATTATATATATATGTATATATTTCTGTATAGTATTCATATTTCACATGCCATAATACATTTAAATGCCATAATGATTCAACATACATTTACAGTATGCATGCAACTATTCGGACCTTATGCTTAATGAACACAAATCAATTCCTTCATACATGTGATCCCTCCTTTCTCTTTTGCATATTGCTTCCTGGTGTCTTAATCTACCTTCTGATATCCTTTTGGTGGACATTTTTACTGTAGCAATCTCTGAGAGAAGAAAACCACTTTTTAAAACCACCCCATAATGACTCAACTCCTTTACCAGTACAATATGCCGATAGCATGACTTTTGACACTTACGTCACATCAATTCCTTCATACATGTGATCCTCCTTTTTTTTGCATATTGTTCCTGGTGTCTTAATCCACTTCTGATATCCTTTTGGTGACATTTTACTGTAGCAATCTGGAGAAAAGAAACACTTTAAAACCACCCATAATGACTCAACTCCATTTACAGTTACGCTGAACTTTGATCTATATGTCACAATCAATTCCGCTTCATACATGTGATCCTCATTTCTTTTGCATTTGAGTTCCTGGTGTTTTTACGCTACTTCTGATATCCTTTGGTGACATTTTAGTGCTGTAGCAATTCTGGGGAGAAAAAACACTTTAAAACCACCATAATGACTCAACTCCATTTACAATATGCTGACTTTGACCTTAATGTCACATCCATTCCTTTCATACATGTGATCCTCATTTCTCTTTGCATATTGGTTCCTGGTGTTCTTACTCTACTTCTGATATCCTTTTTGGTGACATATTTACTGTAGCAATCTGGAAAAAAAACCACTTTTAAAACCACCCATAATGACTCAACTCCATTTACGTAATATGCTGACCTTTGACCTTATGTCACATCAATTCCTTCATACATGTGATCCTCATTTCTTTTGCATATTGTTCCTGGTGTCTTACTCTACTTCTGATATCATTTTGGTGACATTTTACTGTAGCAATCTGGAAAAAAACCATTTTAAAACCGCCCATAATGACTCAAGTCCATTTACAGTACAATATGCTGAACTTTGACCTTACGTCACATCAATTCTTTCATACATGTGATCCTCATTTGATCCTCCTGGTGTCTTATTTTACTTCTGATATCATTTTGGTGACATTTTACTGTAGCAATCTGGAGAGAAATCACACTAAAACCCACCTATAATGACTCAACTCCATTTACAGTATGCTGACATTTGACCTTATGTCACATCAATTCCTTCATACATGTGATCCTCATTTCTTTTGCATATTGTTCCTGGTGTCTTACTCTACTTCTGATATCATTTTGGTGACATTCTACTGTAGCAATCTGGAAAAAAAACACTTTAAAACCGCCCATAATGACTCAAGTCCATTTACAGTACAATATGCTGAACTTTGACCTTACGTCACATCAATTCCTTCATACATGTGATCCTCATTTCTTTTCCATATGGTTCCTGGTGTTTGACTCTACTTCTGATATCCTTTTGGTGACATTTTACTGTAGCAATCTGGAGAAAAAACACTTTAAAACCACCCATAATGACTCAACTCCTCCAAGGATTCCTACAGTAAAATGTCACCAAAATGATATCAGAAGTAGAGTAAGACACCAGGAACAATATGCAAAAGAAATGAGGATCACATGTATGAAGGAATTGATGTTGACATAAGGTCAAAGTTCAGCAGTATTTTACTGTAAAATGGAAGTTGAGTCATTGATGGGTGGTTTTTAATGTGATTTTTCTCCACATTGCTACAGTAAAATGTCACCAAAAGGACATCAGAAGTTAGAAGTAGCCCACCAGGAACAATATGCAATTAGAAAGGAGGATCACATGTATGAAGGAATTGATGTGTGACGTAAGGTTCAAAGTTTCAGCATATTGTGTAATAGAGTTGAGTTATTATGGGTGGTTTTTAAAGTGGTTTTTTCTCCAGGATTGCCTTACAGTAAAATGTCACCAAAAAGGATATCAGAAGTAGATGAAGACACCAGGAAACAATATGCAAAAAGAAATGAGGATCACATTGTATGAAGGAATTGATGTGCATTTAAGGTCAAAGGTCAGCATACTGTAAATGGAGTTGAGTCATTATAGGTGTGTTTTAATGTTGATTTTCTCTCCGGATTCCTACAGTTAAAATGTCACCAAAATGATGATATCAGAAATAAAATAAGACACCAGGAAAAATATGCAAAAGAAAATGAGGATCACATGTATGAAGGAATTGATGTGACATAAGGGTCAAAGGGTCAGCATACTGTAAATGGAGTTGAGTCATTATGGGTGGTTTTAAAGTGTTTTTTCTCCAGATTGCTACAGTTAAATGTCACCAAAAGGATATCAGAAGTAGAGTAAAACACCAGGAACCATATGGAAAATAAATGAGGATCACATGTATGAAGGAATTGATGTGACATAAGGTCAAAGGTCAGCATACTGTAAATGGAGTTGAGTCATTATAGGTGGTTTTAATGTGATTTTTCTCCGGATTCCTACAGTAAAATGTCACCAAAATGATACCAGAAGTAGAGTAAGACACACCAGAAAACAATATGCAAAAGAAAATGAGGATCACATGTATGAAGGAATTGATGTGACATAAGGTTCAAAGTTCAGCATACTGTAAATGGAGTTGAGTCATTATATGGTGGTTTTAAAGAGTGTGTTTTTCTCCAGATTGCTACAGTAAAATGTCACCAAAAGGATATCAGAAGTAGATGAAGACACCAGGAACAATATGCAAAAGAAATGAGGATCACATGTATGAAGGAATTGATGTGACATAAGGTCAAATGTCAGCATACTGTAAATGGAGTTGAGTCATTATAGGTGGGTTTTAGTGTGATTTCTCTCCAGATTTGCTTACAGTAAAATGTCACCAAAATGATATCAAGAAGTAAAATATAAGACACCAGGGAAAAAATATGCAAAAGAAATGAGGATCACATGTATGAAGGGAATTGATGTGACATAAGGTCAAAAGGTCAGCATATTGTAAATGGAGTTGAGTCATTATGGGTGGTTTTAAAGTGTTTTTTCTCCAGATTGGCTACAGTTAAAATGTCACCAAAAGGATATCAGAAGTAGATGAAGGACACCAGGAACAATATGCAAAAGAAATGAGGATCACATGTTATGAAGGAATTGATGTTGACATAAGGTTCAATTGTCAGCATACTGTAAATGGAGTTGAGTCATTATAGGTGGGTTTTAATGTTGATTTTTTCTCCAGATTGCTACACAGTTAAAAATGTCACCCAAAATGATATTCAGAAGTAGAATAAGCACACCAGGAACCAATATGCCAAAGAGAAATGAGGATCACATGTATGAAGGAAATTGATTGTGACATAAGGGTCAAAGTTCAGCATTACTGTAAATGGAGTTGAGTCATTATGGGTGGGTTTTTAAAGTGTTTTTTTTCTCCAGATTGCTGCTACAGATAAAATGTCACCAAAAATCGATATCAGAAGTAGAGTAAGACACAAGGAACAAATATTGCAAAAAGAAATGAGGATCACATGTATATGAAGGAATTGATAGTGCACATAAGGTCAAAGTTTCAGCATACTGTAAATTGGAGTTGAAGTCATTATGGGGTGGTTTTTAAAGTGTTTTTTTCTCCAGATTGCTAAAGGTAAAATGTCTCACCAAAAGGATATCAGAAGTTAGAGTAATAACACCAGGAACCATATGAAATAAGAAATGAGGATCACATGTGATGAAGGAATTGATGTGACGTAAGGTCAAAGTTCAGCATATTGTACTGTAAATGGACTTGAGTCATTATGGGGCGGTTTTAAAGTGGTGTTTTTTTTCACCAGATTGCGCTACAGTAAAATGTCACCAAAATGATATCTCAGGAAGTAGATTAAAACACCAGGAAAAAATATGCAAAAGAAATGAGGAACCACATGTATGAAAGAATTGATGTGACATAGGTCAAAGGTCAGCATATTTGTAAATGGAGTTGAGTCATTATGGGTGGTTTTAAAGTGTTTTTTCTTCCAGATTGCTATAGTAAAATGTCACCAAAAGGATTATCAGAAGTGGATAAGGAAACCAGAACAATATGCAAAAGAAAGAGGATCACATGTTATGAAGGAATTGATGTGACGTAAGGTCAAAGTTCAGCATATTGTACTGTAAATGGAGTTGAGTTATTATGTGTGTGTTTTAAAGTGGTTTTTCTATCAGATTTGCTACAGTAAAATGTCACCCAAAAGGATATCAGAAGTTAGATCTAAGACACAGGAACAATATGGCAAAGAAAGGAGAGATCACATGTATGAAGGAATTTATTTTACATAAGGCCAAAGATCAGCATACTGTAAATGTAATCTGAATTTCTCTCTACATTATGGCCAGTGAAATATAATATTAGAATATATATATAATATATAATATATATATATATATATATATATATTATATATATATATATTATTATATAGTAAGGTCCTAAAAGATATAATATATATATATATAATATATAATATAGTGCTATGATTTAGTAGTATTGATATATACAATATAATACTTATGATAGGTAAGTATACTATGTATATATATATATATAGTATATCTTTTACGGACCTTTCACTTTTGCTCAAAGACTCCGTTCCTACCGTAGTTGTACCTCTAAGGGTCGGGCGCTAACGAGAAGGTTAATGGTCAAACAGCGGCTCACCTTTCACCCCCCTTACTCGCAAACAGCGGCTCACCTCTTTACACCGCGCCGGTGAGTAATGAGTAGTGGGGGGACTTAGTAAACAGTGAGCCTGTTGTTAGGGACCTTGGATGAATAAAGTATTAATTGATGATTAGTTTAGTATCCACCAGATATGCGCAAGAAACGGTACCGGGGAAGCCGTTACCTTAATGACTATGTCCAACCTTTTATCGTGGGGGGTCCAGGAACCGTCCTGCCGCAAACCCCACTTTTGACTCATTACTGTAAAACGATTGAGTTCAAAAATGCTCAGACAAGAGGATAAAACATAGCTTTGCCGTTAATGCCTCGGAAGGGGGGGTGTTCTCGCGATGCGGTTATGCGCTTGTGCTACATAGGAGTTGTGCTATGCGCTCTGCGTAGCAACCCAACACGGAGGACGCCCTCCGCTCCCCCGCACAGCAATTTGCTGGGGTAATGCCTGTTTGAAACCAAACGACAACTCACTTACCACAAGTAGACCTCCAACGGGTGTCTGCGCCAGCGGTTTGTGTAAGCAGGTACCAAGATCGTGAGTTTTTAATCTCTGCCCAGACTCTGTGGAGGTCTAGTTAGTCTTCTTTGATTTCATCAGCATTTTCAAGCGACCATTTGTTCCAGAGGATGAGTGCCGGGGAGTGTTGTGTTGCGTTACGTGTGATTTATTGGCGTTTCTGCTTGGGTCCTTACGGCGTCTGCCCATCGGGACTTACTTACACGTTTAAGTACTTAGTAACATAGTGTTTTTTATTTTTTGGGCATAATTACTTGTAGTAGTTTATACTTTTTTCTGCCAGCGTGATCTCTCGCAATTGCTGGCATTAGAGATATGATGGTTAACATGATTATTTAAGCTATAAACTTTGCCGTGCTCTCTCCCGTTGCTCAAAGAACACGTTGGAAGTTTCATTTCAGCTATACCGGGACATATACTCGGCTGTTCTTTACTTAGGTAAAATTCTGCCAAGTGATTAAGCCATACAACGCATCATTGCCATCGGACAAACGAAAGCTGCATTTCTTGCTAAGCCCTTCCGCTCAGGAAGCTAAGGATAGAAGCATGTAGAACAGCTCAACATTACAAAGTGGAGAAAGAGGGAGAGGCTGGAGGGCTGGCTGGTGAAAGATGTGGCCAACAAAGAGGAAGAGACACGATCTATCGTTGCAACCCCAAGCGCATCGTTTTAATTATCGGACATCAGTCAATTAGCAGTAAGGGTTGTCAAGGTGTTCTCCTACTTTGGATGTCGATGTGACCATAGATTCATAGATGGTACGTACGACGCTTAAACCTAGATTCGGGTGACCTGATGTTTCCTCTTGAAAATAACTTACCGGCTTGGTAGCCTACTTGCGCGTGGACCGTAGTGCGCGTGCATGTGGAGGTTCATAGGTCGCTCAAGGCTTCAGATCATTCAGCACGCTATAGGAGCAGTGGACTGTCTGAGGTGTGGTTCTCGTGATATACAGGCGCTGTCAGTCAGAGACACGGGTCTAGGGGTCTTCCCCTAAAACCACGCAGGTTGATATGGTAGGGCTGTTGATCTACTCCTGATATTCTGGATCGTTATCTACATTTGAGGGTTAACACCGCTATAGGCCACTACGTAAAAAATTAAGTTCAGCTCATGCCGTATCAGACGAATTGTGAGGCCCATGGAATAGCTGACTTGCAGAGCCAGAACAAAGTGCTTACATTACCATGCTTCATAGGCTTCCATAGCATTTCCACCAAACATTAGCCATATTTTCCTATAGTTGTTATTTCTGATTGGAGGTAAATTCATGATTCACTAAATCCGTACAGGACACGACTGCCCTCACCAACTAAAGCACTATGTGGAGGAACAAAAATATCACCATTGTTGTTTGGTAGGTCACTACTATACAGATTTAAGGGAAAATATGAAGGACATTGACATCTACATTTTTTTATGAATTTGCCTGAAGCTTCAGAAAGTGTTGTGTGTGTTGTTGTGTGTGCACTGTGTGTGTGTGTGTGTGTGTGTGTGTGTTGTGACGTCAGCCTCACTAAGGAAGACAGAGACAAACACTCTTCAAATGAGCCCTACCAATAATATTTGTTGAGAGGTGAATTTTTGCTCAAAACGGATGTTTGCTGGCAGCCTTGGACAGGTAGTCATCAAAATTGCGGCCTGATCTGTAAACAAGCATACGCCGCGTTTACAAGGATCAGGTGAGCGGTCGTGCGTTTCTTCGTCAGTCCCATAAGGTATGTTTCAAGCTTAGTCGGAGAAGACAGCTCAATCAACCAGGAGCATAGTGTAGAAACACGGCGAAACTGACAATTAGACATATACTTATATTGCCATGACTCAAAGTATCTCTCCACTCTGCTTCTGAATATGCGACCTCTAAACGATCTCCTCTCAATGCTTAAGTGATTTGGTCCACATTCACCTCTATTAAATTAAAATTGTTGAGCTCAGATAATAACGGTGGTTCGCTCAATAAATACCAATATCAAACACCTCTAGGCCTAGCAGAGACGGATGGACTCGCGAAGCATCGCAGAGCGGTAACGCTCGAGAGCGCTCTCGGAAGAGTGACGTAGGAGAAAGTGATCGAGTCGAAACATGCATCGATTATAGTATCACAGGGAACGCGGAACCAGGGCACAAATAACAAACACTTACTTTACTAATTTAGGCGGTCCTAATTACATTTATTCGAGTTACTAACTTTATATGATCGTGATTGGAATTTTTATTGTCTCTCTAAATCGCATATAAAGCTAGTAAACTGAGTGTATAAAGCAGGGTTTTCAAGTGAAAAACATTCGCCAAACTTCATTGTTGGCCAGAGACAAAATAAACTATATCGAACTATATCTATAATATATATATAAAATCCTATAATATATGTGATTGAAACCATATATCGAGAATGTATCAAGCGAACTTCCTACGTTCATTCGACCCGCCGACTATACGTCGCGTCATCTCGACGGCGATCGTCCAAGGCCGAGGTCATCTCAGCGAATCGTTCCCTGGTCAATCTCTCATACTGCGATCGGTCCGCGGCGGCTGGTTTCATCTGTTTGCTAGGGCAGGTTTGATAATGGATTACGTCACCCGGTTACAAATTTGGCAGCCAGGTACAAATCTCTCGGCTGTGTAGACGCATGTCGCTATGTCCGCTGAGATTTTCACAATCTCAGCGTTCCGATTGTGCCGGACTCATCCCGCATCCCTCGCCACAATGTTGAAAATCATTATGGCTGGGATGCTTTTAATGTTGTTCTATTGTGTTTTTTTGTTAATGATAATTAAGCTATAATTAGACACAACATAGTACCGACGACAGTATAGATGTTTGTCGGGGACTCGGGACACGCATTCTCAAAATCAGGGAACGATGTCCGCTTCAGGAAATTTCACACGGGTGATCTGTCAATCCCCAGGCTTATAACTTCAAATATAATGTCAAACAAATGGAATAGGTGATGTGTACATGGTAATTTCACACTTTCTTTCTGTGTTTTGTTTGACGTTTCTTTTCAAGTAAACTGGGCCCTGATCCTCGACCGTTGCAGCTATGCGGTGGTAGAGGAAGCTTGGTCCCAGCAACTAGCACATGCTGTGTTTTTGGTTTCTAGCTTGTCCAAGAGCATCAGAAGCTAGTCCTCTTCTCTCTCCTCCGGGTCACTACTTTAATTTTCATGTTGAAAGGTTCTGGGACGAATTTTCTTTCGTGCAACGGTAATTTGCGCTTCATACAACCTTTCCATCAAGATTGTAATAATATTGACATTCTTTCTGTACATTTGCACACGCATCATGTTACTGCAAATATACCAGTAGAGGCTACAATGTTGTTTCAAATTGAGCATTCATTTGCATATAACCTAAAGCAATAGTAGCATATCTCTCAAACTAAAGATTATCCACATCATATCTTCAAAATAAATAACAGGCGAGTCCGGAAAGCAGTTGGAACATATTGTTACATTCTTATGTTCCCATGGGAACACACTTGATAGCTGATTTGCGCTTGCATTCGGTAGGGCCTAGCTAGTGTATTATAAGTGCGGTGGGCCAGTCTCCTTCTTACACTGCACCACTCTCTCTATATTCACAGTGCATGCCAATACGTGGCCTGTGACCATTCCCTAGCTTTCTATCTTGCTCCTCCTCGTCCGTCGTCTCTGTCCCCAGGCGAGGTGCTGCCCGGCTTGGTGTCGGACCGCGGCCTTGAGGGGGTGGTTGGTTCACAGGACTTCTTCCCCTCTCAAGGAGCCCACCCTCAAGCGCTTGAGAGCCTCCGAAAGAGGTTTTCCAGCAAGACATTCCTCTCATTACAGGTACCTCCTCACACACAAAGACAGTATTTAAGAACATTAATATATGGATTTGGCTGATGTGAAGACTTTAGTTTAAACTCACCTACTCACGTGCTCCGAAATCTGTCAGATGAGCCACAATAATTTTTATACTTCTGAAGTTTAGCAGTGCCGATAGCTGTATCTTTGTCCAACCAAGGTTGCGCCCAT
>OLKM01003849.1:0-28927 GCA_900291075.1 Melanogrammus aeglefinus | reverse complement strand
TCAGAATACGATACATATGCCATATTATGTCTATCCAATGAGCATCGACCAATGGGCTAAACACAGTCGGTTTCTCAAGCCTTTTGGAGTAAAACGCCCCCCTGCCCTTACCCTGATTCCTCTGGCGTCCCCCCTGCCTCAGACGAAAAATATCCGTCTTACTTTGTAAGTAGGCAGAATAGGAGGGCTGGTTGGAGTAAGAAAAAAACACGACCACATTCAGCATTGGTTGTAATGTAATTTTTATTTTTAAATTCAAAAAGGAATTAAATGTAGGCGGACTAACAAGACTTCAACCAATCATGTTGCATTATGTATCGACGTAACAAGACAGATGCACTCACCATGAATAGATCAACGGGGAGAAGATTATGACTACACCAAGAACCAATTATCCCAGAAAAAACAGGAATCGTGTTGCGTAGTGAGGCCTAAGTTAGGTATGTAGCTATCAGAATGCACGAACAGTCTAGCTTTGCTGGAGAGTACGGAGCAGCGGAATAACAACCAGCAAGAGAAGACGCAAAACTGGGCACAAAATTAGTGAAGAGCCCCTGTGCTCTGGTGCGGCCGTGCCAGCGTCTTGAGTCTGGACTATAGTGATGGTCATATTCAACGGAGAGTCGCGCAGGAGTAACTCAGGTCATGGCGGTTGTGGTAGGCTTTGAAACCAAACATGTGCAGCAGCTTCGCGAAGCCGCTGCCTCCACAAGAATAGGATCCGATGGAAAAAACGAGGAGGTCAGAACGGTGGAATCTCTTCGTCCCCACAAACTGAGGGAAAGCGCTGGCCATGTTGATTCGCCCAACGCTCGCAACAAGCCCTGAAAGTACGGAACGTTGTCCCATTAGCCAATTCGGCGTCATTTGGTTTGGAAGGTCAATGAGGCTCTCTGTGGATATCCCCCTCCATTGCTTGGGCGGCATCGCCCGCCTGTTATGGCATGCGGCTTCCATCACGGGACCAATCAGGGGAGCGGCTAACCTCTCCGGTCCTCTGAAGAACAGATCCTCCATAGGTGCTGCCTTGACAGCCGTTCAAGAGTAGTCCCGTGTTAACAGCAGTCCCAGAGATGGCCATAAGGGTGCCGAGTGGCAGTTATTTGATTGAGTTTCGTCCCAACACGCTAATTGTAATCACAAGTAAGTGTATGGTGACTTGGTTGTAGCCTAGGTTATTTTGTGAAAAGTAAGTTCGTGACAATGTGAGTCCTAAAGATTAATTATTATACGCTAAGCTTGGTCAATGACCGGCTGAAAGTTGACCTAATTCCAGACTGCCTGCTCAAGATTTCTTACCAAAAGCTTCTCAGCTTGCGAGAAGACTGCATATGGTGGCCCTGAATGGCTGAGAGTCAAACTATGCCCCTGGAGGCTGTCAGCACATATCGCACCCTCGGTTCACTTCCAAAGAAGTAGCGAAAAGATAAAAAGACTCGGTGGCGGCAAGGATCAACAGGTTGATCGCTTTCAAAGTCGCATGCGGCTGTATCTTGCAGGAATATGTCGAACGGGACTGAAGGTCGAACAGTGATCGCTCACTACAGCGGCCACGGCAGTCCTCGTTGGAGAGCCATCCTCAACCTACCGTATGAAAGTAGCAGGCGCTGAACAAGACTCCTCATATTTCTCCACAAAGCTGCCTAAAGAGCCGGTACAGGGATAGGGAGCATGGGGCTTTTATTTTATTGATGGTAGGAGATTTGATGCTACCATCAAGAGGATCCGATGAATATGGTGATCCAAAGAGTGGTTTTGTTGCCAGCCAAGCCTTGTGACGTGTGCAACGATGTACACACAGTGCGCGGGTAAGATTTCAGTACCAGCTCGCACATGTGGACCTCATTTCTTTCCGTGAGCCGTGCGCATAACTCCGTCGTATCTTCCAAACCAATATGCCGGGCGCTGCCTTCCTTGGCAGTCAGGGCAGACGTGAGTTTTCGCACCACCAGCGTAAGGGATGGCTTCTCCTCACTAGGCTGGAACTCAGTCAGGGGCTATGAAGATCGGTCTGCCCCTTCCGGCGATGTGTCGGTGTGAGATACTTCCCAAACAAGAAGGTTCCGTCCCTTAAGATCCCCAACAAGATAACCTAACCATTACCCATAAAGGAAGGGCATAGTGTTTGTCGGCACAGTCGTGATCTCAACATCTAAAGTTTGGAACGTCTAAAGGACATAACCGAAGTAAAGTGGTGGCACACGAGGTCTGACTCCTCATGTTCACTGGGAAACGTTCTCCCCGTGAAGCTGCGTCGGGCCAGCAGTAATCCCTTTGCTAGATGGAGCTGACATGGATGCCTTCGATGACTTGGCACAGATGCGTATCGCCGCTTTCTTCCAATGAGGCTGTGGAATACGACACTTGTTTATTGCTGGACATTACCCAAGACTGCACCTACAGTGAAGGGTTAGGAGCGCACGGACTTAGCTATTAATAAAGCTATGTTATACAGACGCCAACAACCCGCTTTTGCTTATGAGTTGATGTTGGCCGGGCGAACAAGGGTTTGGCTGTGGGACGGCCTTGAATGCTGATTCCCTCAGAGACAGAAGTACGCTGTCCGGAAGGTCTTTGGATGCCCTTGTCAGGATATGGTTTTTAAAATAAATGTTTCCTGGTAAGTCGCCGCGAGGCGTTCATGGTCTCGATCAATTTGAGGAAAACTGGGTGGATCGCAGAAAAGGGCACATGGGTAAAGCTACAACTGGTATTTGGTTGAAGTAATAATCCATTAATAATTACCATGTACGTCTGCAGCTTGTTTCTTGCCCTGTACCGCCAATGTTATGACTTGTGTTGGGCGTCGTGTTGGAATCTTGTTAATCAACACAGCGAAGAGCTTGGGTAAGAAAAAACAAAACAAAACAACAAGCAAACTCACGTTCTCCCAGAGCGCCCCCTGGGTTTGCGAAAGAAAAAAACTGCCCCAGGGGGGCCCCCGAATGAGAAACCATACGGCTACAAACACTCCAATGCCCCAGCTTCCCAGAGTAATGAATTGTACCACGTATAAGAGTTGATACTGAAGCAACATGGTTGTGCTGCAGAAATATTCACAAAATATTACCTTATTGGCAAGAACTTAACGCTGAGCACGTATTGGTATGATAGTAAACCATGAACAAAACGGACAAGAAAGAAAATGTTTGACCTGCGTCTTTTGGGTTATGCTAATGATGAAATAACCGTGCAACAAAAAGGTAACAAAGCAATCTAATCTGTATTTGTTAGACTGGTAAGCAGAAATGTCCGCTGAACAGCTGAACTACATAAAGGTTTTTTGTAGGCCAACAAAAATCAAAAATAAGAGATATAAAGGAGGTGAACAGATCTACATGTAAATCCCGCTCCTGTATTCCCACCTATCTGATCCTGATCAGGCCAGAATAAATCGAAATTGTGAGCATTAGTTCACATTTTAGTCTGGCATAATCAAGTCGAGAAAAACCAAATTGGTAGACCAATGCTTTACATTGCTTACAATTTTAGCCGCCCTCAAGAGCCACACATTAGCAGCGAAGAGACAAAGTCCAATTGAAATGCCCAAGTAAAAAGCATATTGTAACTCTGCTGATGTGTGTCTGGGACTGTGACAAACGACCATTCCATAGCATATTGGGTTCTTCACGACAGGAAAATGCAAAGTGTTAACTGAGAGTGCCTTGTGAAGGCGGACAAGGCTAGCCGCGCCTGACAGGGAGACAAAGGGGATTTGTTCAATGGCTTCTATCCTGGGAAGATGCTACTTATTATTGGCCATGGGCTGCCGATGCCCGCTTGTTGGCTGTGGCTGAAAATCTGCTGAATACATAAAATGATGAAAATTTGAAAAGGAAGTAATGAAATGTTGCTGATGCTAGCGCCGTTGGCAAGCATTTCTTTCGCTTCAGCGCGAGCCATAGTCATTACATCAATACAGCACCCCCTAGATTTCCTTGGGACAGAGCCTCGCTCCCCGTCCAAGGCCACTGCCGGCACACTTCTATACATAATCCATATTCAAATTAGTCAACAGAGAACAGAGAAAAAAAAAAAAAAATAGGGCGGCACGGATATGAGTTTGACTACAAAAATTACATTTTTCTATGTGCTGATTTTATGTTGCAAAATGCCGTCATATAGCTTTTAAATGAGCTGGATAGAAAAGTCCTTGCCAAAACGATAGACGGAGGGTTGAATTGGAGGGATGAAATAAAAGTGAAACGGGAAACACGGGCAATTAAACAAATGCCTCCAATAGTATTAATAAACAAATCGTGGTTAGCAGTCACCATGTTACAGACGCGTGGACGATGGAGACATTTGTTAATGCCGGCACACAAATGAAATAAAAAACAATTTAGGGATTAACAGCACAAAAGACGTTTGTAGTCGTCCCTATTTGAAATTACAACCATGTATAATCTTGGCCAAAACGAATTGGCTATCCATCAACTGCTCTTTTACTTAACCATAATCCGAAGACTGCGATGGCAAACAGCAACTGATTAGTGACAGTTAATGGCTTTAAAAAATGGTCGCCTGAGTGCTTGAGCGGAGATTTTGCGTCATTTCTGCAGGGTAGCTAACAAGCTAGGAATGGCAACGATTTGGCCAAGACTGCACCACAAGCAGCTAACCTATTTCCATCCTGATCAGCTAGGAGTGGTGTGGGGCTTTTTATTTTTGAGGAATAATGAGACAAAACCTTAATGGCTGCTGATTTTTGAAGCGTGGGAGCAGAAAAGAGTATGTTGCAGCTTGTAATGATATTATATAATACTACAAGAGCTATGACGGCTGGAATATACACACTGCCTGTAAACTAGCACCGTGGCTCTCTCTCTCTCGCACTCGTGGCGACGTCTGCTGCGCTCTTCTCTCACACACACACACATCACGCAGATCCTGCCTAAAACCATGTTCGCTTATAGTCAGACACTACTTAAAGACAAATCACAAACAAGCCCAAGAAACAAGCGGTGCTATAAACAAACCACATGCCCATCTGTTCAGGTAAGCCCTGCTGTCCGCTGGGTGCTTTGATCTCCTCAGCGTTAAACACCGCGTTAAACACTAAAACTTCATTGTGATTGAAGCCGCACATGCAAATAACACAAGAGCCATCACGGCCACAATTAGAAATATCATAGACAGCACAATATGAATAAGTACGGAACTAGCTCAGGGAATCAGAATCCGCAGACGGTAGGATGTGGTAATATTTACTACACACACTATTACATAGAAGAAGGACCATACTCGCTGTCTTCATGATGGCGCAGAGGTCAATAAGAAGCCCAACGGATTGTTTCAGGGAGCAATGAATCCTTTGTCAAGAAATAGAAGGCAGTGGCCACAGGACAAAATAGTTATACTGGAAGTTTAGTGCACGCCAGCGTGAGCCCACAGACGGTGTGGACATAGGCTCAACCTTCATGAATGTGCCTTAACACCACTCTTGCTTCTCTTCGCACAGGCACGCCAGTCACACACTCTTGGCATTGGCCTGCCGCGGATTGCAATTGTATTAACCACTTTTTTGAAAACTGGACAAAATATAAAAGATCCTTTATTGCCACACCTGTACACAGAAAATATACAGTGGAAGAACCATGGCTTTCCTTGGCCTCCACACGGGAGAAGAGCCCAAGTGGCTCCTGATGAATGCGAAATACAATCCTTGATCAAAAAATGTGGATTTTTGTAAACATCATCGGCTGATCGGCCCTGGCTATGTTTCTAGCTTTTCACTTGTTTTTCGAAATCCTGAAGAAAAATAAAGAACTTCATGAGACAAAAGTGTCAAGAAGATTGCAGCAATAGGACCCCCACCAGCATTGTTCCATTCTCTTTGCGGAAGGCTAACCTATGTTTGTGATTAACAATTCAGTGCAGCCGATGGTGAGGGCTATCTCTGAACTGTCCCACTGATCTGTTCCTACAACTTGCCTTCTTAGCTGTCCTCCACGTCCCCCACAAACCCTGCCTCCTAAGACACTGTTGTCCTCATCCACTAGTCTTAGCCAGAATGTTAAAAAAAAACTAATTATCGAATAAAAACTAATTACTTTATAATAACTAAATATTTCAAATTAATCGCAAACATTAAGCGAAGGCAAGGCAAAGGCAAGGCAGGCAGCAACTTTTATTTATATAGGCAGCTTTTCATACACAAAGCAGAGCCAAAAGTGCTTCACATATCTAGAACATTGTCATCTAACGCAGATATAAATAAACTAAGATAGATAAGTAAAAGAAATCTCATATGCAACGATATAGTAAAATAGTATGCAATGTATCTTTCTGGTAAAATAAGAAAATAGAAGACAGGAAATTAATAAGGGCATTTTAGAGTATACGTAAAATGAAAACATGCAGAAGAATATGAGGTAAAATGAGCCTTATTCTGGGCACTCAATCCCAGACAAGACGTGGACTCTAACCCAGAACATAACTCTTTCTCTGGACTGCCAAACCGACGTAAAAAGAGGGGGCCTTGGTCCTTTCTCTGGGCTTCAAACCGCAGATTCTAGGCAAGGCAAGGACGACAACGTCAGATCAAAGTGCATCACCGTACTCATTCTGGTCACGCACCCATCCCAGGCTAGCTCATAACGTTGGGATTGAGTAACATGGTACTTTCTACTGGGATTAGAACCGGACCGCAACTTTCTAGGATGCTAACCCAGATTCCATGGACTCTAACAACCAGACACAACGTCGGACCTGAATTACTAACTCACAAATCATAACCGCCTTAATTCGGGACCTCCAACCAACAGATCTCCGGACTCTATAACCCAGACAGAACTGCTTCTCTCTGGGACTGCACCAACTATCCGACTAAAGGAGCTGGGTCACTTTCCTGCTGGGACTCAACCAATATGATTCAAGGCAAGGCAAGGAACACAAGGCAATTCAACATTAGTGCTTGCCACAAGATATAAACATTATGTCATGGCATAGGCATACATAAATTAGAGATAGCACGTAGAAAAACAATGCAAAGAATGGATAAAAGAAAAAAGGAATCTAGTGTTAGTATTAAAATGAAATAAAGGCAACATCAAAAATAGCTTTTAGAAAGTGCAGTGTATTTAAGGAAATTTTAGATAGAGAAGCTATAGAAATAAAGTCTTAGCAGTCTTGTTCTATAAAGGTGCTCAGAGTTGGGCAGGTCTTAAATCCTCTGGAGTTTATTCCAGCTATTTGTTGCATACTAGTAACTAAATCTCTGATTTCCGCAGTGTTTGTGTTTACTCTGGGGATAATTAACAGATTGGTACCTCAGAGGATCTTAGTGGTCTAGCACGTGATGTAGTGGAAGCATATCAGTTAAATATTTGGGCCTAAACCATGTAGGGATTATAGGTTGCAAACAATGATCTATTAAATCAATTCTCTGACCTACATAGGAAGCCAATGTAACGACTTAGAATTGGTGTAATATGATTAAATCTTTTGGTCTTTGGTTAGAAATGCTAGCAGCAGCATTCTGAAAAGCTGAAGCTTCCTCAGAGTTTGTTTTGGAAGACCTGTGAGGAGACATTGAGCAAGTATCAAGCTTACTAGTGATAAAGGACGTACAAGTTTTTGTAAGTCTTCGGTGGACATGAGCTTCAAGTTTGCTACATTTTTAAGGTGATAATATGCGATTTTGTAACTGATTTGATGTGACTTTCAAAATGTCATTCTGATCCATGATACCTCGATCTAGATTCTGGCTTTGATTGAGGTGCTTTCAGGGACAGAGAGTGAAGGTGTTGGTTAACCTTAAGCCTTTCGTTTTAGAACCAATACAATATATCTCTGTTTACGTCCTCATTAAGTTTGAGGAAATTCTGGCGCACATTCATTTTCACTTGCTCAATGCACCTGGCACAGCAGATCTATGGGCCGATAGTCCTTTGGTGATAGCGATAACATAGATTTGCGTGTCATAGCAGCATAGCATGATGTCAATATGTTATTTTGCATGATTTGCCTAGTGGGAGCATGTAGAGTGTTAAATAAAGAGGGTCCTAAGATCGAACCTTGTGGGACTCCAAATGTCACGTTGGTTGATAACACATTAACTAGTAATTTTTATTTCGTAAAACTTTTGTAAAATGTAAACATGTTCTCTGAACAATCATCATCCAATCATGGCACTCTTATGTAACTCTCTCTCATGTAACTCCTCCCTTCTGTAACTCCTCTGGTCTGCATAATGAGGAATGTTTATGATGCAGGGACGTTGATGTGAGCTGATTCTAGTCGTTAAGGCAGTAGGACCAAGAATGAATTCCTCTCAGAGTTGTTTGCCTACACTGAGAAGCTTGCTGACAGCATGTCCCACTCAATAACTACACTGAGAGGCTTGCTGACTGTGTGTTCCACTCAGTAACTAGACTGAAAGGCTTGTTGACTGCCTGTCCCCACTCAGTAACTACACTGGAGGGGCCTTCTGACTGCATGTCCAGTAAACTATTCACAGCATTCATGAAGCATTGAATCTTTGCTCAAATAAAAGGCATTATCTAATATAACATTGAGTTACGACCTAAAACGTTTCTTAAATTCGAACATCCTTAATTTTTTTGTCAGATTAGGAGTTTCCTCGTAATGCTGAGCAGGAGCTCCTGTCCATCCTTTTCTAACACAATTAAAACTCCCCCAACACACAAAAAATCCCATCTCATCCTCCTGTCCAACACAACACAAAATCCCCTGTCATCGCTGTCTACACACAACACAACTCCCCCTGTTTATCCTGTCTGACACAGCTCCCATAACACAACTCATGTTACTGGAATCATTCTTGGTTACACACCACAGACGGGTCCATTAACTGGAACTCGACACACACATGGAACAATAAAAACACACACAAAGAGCCATAAAAATATAGATCTGAAAGGAAGTGACCAGGTCCTGCAAATAGCTGCATGTGTGTGTTGGTTAACTCAGGGCAGTGGAGGACAGCCCTGAAGCACCTGAGAGGTGGGGTGGGGGGAGAGGGGGGTGGATTCCATTTAAACACTCCTCTTCTTCTCTCTCTCACTTCCTTCTCCTCTTCCAGCAACCTCTGGTGACCCCAGCTGGAGCCAAGTCTTTCCTTTCTTGCACATGAATGACTTTATAACATCCACGCCATATCTAAGGTCCACCTGTCGAACAGTGGTGATGTACAGGGGTGCCTGTCATTGTGTTCAATCTGACAGGGATGGAGGTTCTAGTGGACATATAGCGTTACTGAAATCCGATTGGACGACTTCACTTACAGCTCAGCTCCACCGGAGACAAACATGTCCTCTTATTGACCGTCACCCTCTGAGTCGGGCTGGGAGTGTGGCAATAACAATGAATGGACAGTCCTCCACTGGACTGTACCGCTAGCGCCAACTCACCATGTGCATTCATAAATGACTACTCTTTGTACATTGATTATTTTGAAGTCATAAATATGTCTGTGTTGTGTTCTGGAGACCATGTATTGAAGTGAGCAGACTTGATGCTGAACCCATGAGATGTGATGAAATGCTGATGTGTGATACAATGGGAGGCAGAAAATTAAAATTTAGAGTTATCATTCTTTTTATACAACCCCCTCCCCCCCAAGTATTTCCGCAATGATTATTCAGTCATTAAAATAACTAATCATGTTACTACCTTATTATAAGTCATTACAATCTCCTCATCCTGGATCTCTCCTCTCATCAAACCGACTCCATTTTACCTTTTCATTCTTCTCCATCTAGGTTATCGCCCTCCCTCTCTCCGGTTGTCCCTCTCCTCGCCCATTTTCTCTCCTCCGTCACTCACACACATTAATTATATTACACTCTCTTTCTCACACTCCATTCTTCCTGTAAAGCCATCTGTTGTGAATCACTATATATGATAATGGAATTTTGATCTGTACTTCTCCTTCGTTGTACTGAGCCTATTCACAACAGGCCACCATCTCTCTAATTTTGCTGGTAATTTCAGCCAAAGGGATCCCGCGGTTTAGTTCATAGACACCTCTCCACCGCTCTGTCTCGCTCCATGGCTGTGCCTACTGTAGCGAGGGCCATAGTGGGGAAGATTGAGGGGAAAACCAACAACGCCAGGGGAATTACCCCTCTTGAAATCAGTGTAATATGGCATGTAACTTTTGTGTTGTTGAATATTATTGACAATACTGATGAGGCAAGCAGATTATTTTAAACTGAACGGACAGAGATGGGAATTCCAAAATAAACCAAATCTTAATTTAAAAAGGAAACATAAATGTGCATAGACTGGTACTGGTGAAAACAAGGATTACTTTCAAACTAATGAATGAGATAGGTAAATAAGGAGAAAATATTCTCTATTAGAGGTCAGCCAAGCTATTTTATATATAAAAACTAAAAATCATAATTTAAAATAGCAATCTAAAACTAAATCTACCAGACTAAAGCCGAGGCCAACTGCTGAGAGGCAAACTAGGATGGAGCCGAGGAGTGCCTACCACTCACCTCAAGTGCCTCACAGCAATCTACACTGCAAACCAAAACTAGTGTAAAATGTATTGTATCCCAGGGCTTTAACTCGCATGCAAGTGAAGGGACCGCACCATGGGTACCTAGCCTCCCCACAATTTGGTGCCCAGCTCCAGTCTAAAGAAAAGCAACTATTACAGTATCAAAACAAACACTTAACACCCAGTTGGTTCAATAAACCCCAAATATTGTAAAAACGAACAAAAGATAAGCAAGACAAAAGTATGGCAAGACAGCAGCAGACAAACCTACAAAAATGAACGTGAATTGAATTAGCCCGGCTTACACTTGATGTATATGACATTCCTGTCAAGAGCCATTCAATATATTGTCCTTAAACAAGATTATTTTATAGTGTTGGAATCTGTTGACACTGTATCCGCAACATCATCTTTGAGGTCACCAGATGTCTGGTGGTGGTTTGGGGGGGACTTGGTGTGTTCTCACAGGGTGGATCAGCAGATCCAGATTGGCCCAGGTTTGGAGCAGTGTATCGTGTTCCGGTAATGATCTACACCCCGCCACCTTATTCCAGCCACCAGACATGGCTATAAATTCTAGTTAAACTTTGTCCTTCTTCTCAAAGTGAGAGCGGAAACATGATGAACTGTGTCTCTCCTCTTCCCTCATCCTTCCATCACAAAACACACTGTCTATTCCTCACTGCACGTTTCCCTCTTCCTCCCACCTCTCATTCGCTCTTATTCGCTCACTCCTGCACGTTTCCCTCTTCCTCCCACCTCTCATTCGCTCTTATTCGCTCATCCTCTCTCTCTCTCTCTCTCTCTCTCTCTCTCTCTCTCTCTCTCTCTCTCTCTCTCTCTCTCTCTCTCTCCTTCTTTTCATCATCTCAACAGACGCCCCTCTCTTTTCCTCTCCAACCTCACTTTCTCTTGGCCTCCCTTTTGTCATTTGTTCCTAGACGCCCCCCTTTTCCCCTGCTGTTGTGTTTTGGTAAATCAAAACAGTTTCTTGTCACAGTGCAGGAGTTCTATCAACTCATTCACCCAACTACCCATCCATCCATCCTAGATGTAGAGCCACTCCGTCTCTCGCTCACTCTTGGTCCATCAGTCTAATATGTGTTTGTTTCTTCTTTGCTCATAGTAATTGTTGGTGTGAGTGCATGTGATTTGTTTCACAGGTCTTATTAGCTTTAATCCCTCCACCTCTCTGCAGTGTACCTCTTATTAATCCATTCTTCTATTTCCAAATCATTTATCTGCATTATTTTTCAGTTCATCCATGAATTAATTTATTATCCATGTTGTTTGTCTTTTATCTAATTGTCCCTTTAAATCACTAAATCATCCACCTCTCCACTACAATTTAAACCCAAAGTGAAAATAAGAACGCTGAAAAAATGCTGAGTGGGCATTCAGCCTGCTCAGCAAAATCCTAATCTTGGAATATATAAAACAAAGAACCATACAAATTCTATAATAAAATCGGAAAGTCAGTGGTGTGCACAATCATGAGCTCCAACCCATCATTGTCTGTCTCTTGCTCCCCATTCTTTCTAAGAACAACTCTCCCTCTTCTCTGCACCTGATATTTTTATTTATCAAGCAGACTGGCGAAAACAAATTCTGGCCAAGGTGAAGAGATGTCTGCGTAACAAATGACAAACTGTCAACAGGAGGAAACAGCGTAGGTATACCCAGTGCGTTTGTGTTTGTGTGGGTTTTTGTTTGTCTGCTAGAGTGTGTGAAGTGGGTCCATGGTTGCACACCACCCAGACATTACCATCTGGCAAATTGTGAACTTCCATGGCAGAGACTGAGATAAAGAGATATAGATCTTTTATTCCAAAAAAGACAAAGACCTTCAAAATAGTTACATTCATTTTATTGGCCTAGATGAATTCATTTAATGGATGCGCCATAATGTTGTCTTTGTTTTAGTGTCTTGCTGTGATCAAGACCAGATGCCCACCTGATGACAAACATCTTACCCACTAACCAGCATCTCTACACCACCATAGATGGTATCCATCATGTTTTTCATTTACTGTTTCTTGTTTTCATTTTGTTTGCTACCATTATGTCATTTAGGACACCCATTGCACTCCACTACCATTCCTGGAAGGAGAGATCCCTCTCTCTGCGTTCCTTCTCTGGGTTTCTGCCCTGATCATTTAAGGGAGTTTTCCCTTTCTCTTTAGATGACTTCTACGTGTAGATGTACATTGGACTTAAAACTCTGCCCTGAGCTCCAGTAAGGGGGCTACACTGTACAAAAAGATTTGAAGTGTCTCCCACTTAGCACAGAAAGACAAATCTTCTTTTTAGTAGCAACAAAGGGTGTGCACATAGCTTCACTGGAGGTCATTAAGAGTACCTATGCCCTCTGTCTTCAAAACTTAACCTCATGGATGTCAACTCTCCCATCAGACCGTCAGCTCGACCAACTGAATGAGAGGTGCTTTTAAGACTGGCAGATGGAGGGCTAAAAGGAGGAGACAACAAGGGCAAGAATACATTCCTCATGTTGGAATATGGGATTCCTCAGGACAAGACAAAATAAACCACATGATAAAATGAATATATGATGCAAGGTCCATCATCCCGCCATTCTCTTTTTTTGTATTCTCTATTTGCTGGTGTGTGTATGTGTGTGCATGAGTATTTTTTGTGTGGGGGAGAGAGACCAGCTTATTCATCGACCTTGTGGCATTGTGGACCAGATACCCCCATAATAACCTAACTTGGCTTTCCATGTCTTCAACAGCTGGCCAAATGGACACAACCAGCACATTGCTGGTCAAGATTTATGTAAATATGGTGTGCAAACATGTCGATCACAACCGATACTCACTGTCAGTTTGAATCTCAGACCTGGTTGACCAGGCCATCACATTCTTTCGCTTCATATTTGTTCCAACCAATATTGTAGTTGGAGGTGAGGAAAGAGCTTCATTGGCTAACACCAAAAGCAGATTCTGCCAGCACTATTCAAATCTCCCCCGTGGGTAACACGGTGTGTAGACTTGCCGCGGAAGAAATACACTTTTTGAAAAACCCTTGTGGAAGCTTTATACACTCATGCAAATGTGCTTATCTTGGATAGACTATCTCTGTTCAAAAGCAGGAACAAGGCGCGACGCGGCCCCTTGCAGTATCTACATCCGGCCCTGGCTCTGGACTCTTCTGTAGGCCCGCTATCAAATAGTAGGACTGCTGGAATCGAGATTAATCTTAACCCAATTTACCTGCTCTGCGGAGCAGAAACCAATCTCTATGCAGCCTGTTCAGCCCAAAGGTGTAGGGCTGTTCCAGATCTGAAGTCCTTATGCTGTCTGAGATATGGAGAAGCAACTGTCTCTTTCTTCACTGGTGAATGCTCTGCACTTCAACCTCCATGTTCATTCTCCACCAACAGGACATCGATCTGTAGAAAATCAATACAGTTGCTTTGTTTCTTGTTTTGAACATAAAACGTTTAACTATCACTTAAATCGGGCCTGATCCATCTATGTATAGGTATATGGACAATATATTACGCACAGCAAATAATCATAAAAATTATATATATAGTAGCAAATATTATTGGTATGCTATGTCTGGATTATGTATGAATCAGAAATGCAAACTGGTTGTGAACCACTGGTCTAGATCTCGACACCTCAGGCCTTATCCACCTCAATCCCTGTTTTTGACCCCTCCAATTGCAGAGTGCTCAACCTCGTCATCAACATCACAAACGTGTTAGGGTCACTCTAGACCACCGGTCCCTATCGACCAACATGGGAATGAGTCAAAAGACTGTTCAGGGGAAAGCTTCTCACAGGTCGCTGCTATGGACCCTCCACCTTTTGACTGACATGATGAGCACAGCTGACTAACCTAAGACACCATGGTCAATCCCATAACCAACAATTATGCATTGCATCCACTAGGGAATAAACCAATATCCCCATGCATGCACCTGGCACCACTGATGCCCCAACCAAATCTCTGGGTTGGACCAGGTGTTGATGGATCAAAGTTTGTAGCCAAAGATACAACCAACCTCCACTATGGCTCGGCCTGCCCCCTCCTCCAGTCCTCACTAGCTCGGAGATTAATGTCCAATATGTTTATTTATAACGTCTTATTTGCGCAAGGCCCTCACTAGCACAGTGACTAAGGTCCACTATGGCTGGATACACCACCTCCCTCAGTCCTCACTAGCACAGAGACTATGGTCCACTATGGCTGGGTACACCACCTCCTTCAGTCCTCACTAGCTTGGCGACTGTTCCGCTCCATAGTTCTCCCCCGCAGCCAGCAGGTGACAGGCCTCTGGTGATCGCTGGGAAAAGGGGAACGATCTGTCTCCAATTCCCAGCCGTGCCCGCACAGGGGTCCCAGGTCAGAGACGCACAGGGTACTATTCCAATGCCAACCAGCCATCGTCAGGAGCAGCTCCTGCTAGTGGAGAAGGAGTAGGGACTGATGACAGACACTAGAAATGTAATCTTGGATCTCAAAAACTGATTTCTCTCTCATATAAAACCTTTAACGACCTTCCAGATCAACAAAATGGACAGCAATTTGTGGAGGGATGTGTAATGAATGTTTACTGTTATGTGTGTATGCAGCAATACTGTAGGCCAGGGGTCAGCAACCTTTTCAACATGCAGTGCCAGTTTGACATTTTCTCGTTAATGAGTGTGCCTTAAGCAACAATATATTAAAAGTCTAAGATGAATTATGACACAGTGACCAACATTTTTTCCAGAAGACCTGGAATTGTATTATTTCCACATAGTCCACAATCATGCATCAACAATTTAAATGTTTTTTTGGTTGTTATATTTGCAACATGGGCTTACAAATTATAATTACATATGTCCCATCTTAAAACAATATTTTTCAGAAAATCATTAAAAATAATATTTGCACTAAGAGAAATGAAAAAAACGAGAGTATATGAGAATGTTGGAACCATCCACATCAATATCTTTAAGACATGTACAGCTTTGCAAAACCATGTGAAGGCGATGCATACAGGCCACTTGCAAAAATTTAAAATATTTTCTTCTCTATTACTCACAACATAGGTTTAAAAACTATGAAAACTGCATTCTGTAACTTATTTAAACATATTTGCACTGGGAGGAAATGCCCAAAACAGAATAAAGTGCAAATATCGATAGTAGGCCTAATGCTTATCCTGCCGCATTGTGCAGTGAATTTTAATAATAATAATTAAATTAAAATAGAAATATGTAGTTGTTTTTTTTCAAGTGTGCTGATGATTATGCTGGTTCATGCCAGTTGTGGCATGCGTGCCTTGGGTTGCCGACCCCTGCTGTAGACAATGACAAGATATAATAGCACCACTAGTAAGGTGGAACCAGCGTATAACGGGAAAGTCACAGCGAGATGTTGGAGATGGTACGGTGAATGCAGACGTTCAGGAAGGGCAGACTGTTAGAAGCCGGAAGGAGATTGCTGACCTCTGGCAAAGCAGGGAGCATGATGAAGAGCACTGGAACGGGAAGTAGGGGGAGGCGATACGATGAAGACAGAGGAATGTCTTGGGCCTCATCAGCATTAATTCCTTTGAATAATTGGATTGACCCTGAAGCTGAGAGCTACAACAGCACTTTTCTCTAATGCATTTGATATTGTCTTGTTTAGATGTTGTGTGTTTGTGTGGACACAGTACGATTGTTTGCATGGGTGTGTTTGTGTTTAAGTGTTAAATTGGGAAACAATAATTTATAGATAGTTGATGCTAAGCCTATGTGCCACATAAGATTTTTTGTTATCACACATGCATACACACACACACATACACACACACAACAAATTATACTATGCCCATGATTTAATACAGTATAAGGCTTGACGCAAAAATAGATACTTCACTAATCGAACCAAGAGTTACTTCAGCGCTAACAGAGAAATTTAATCTTTCGCTGCTCTCACAAAAGCACGTGTGATCACTGACCATTATTAGTCATATCTCTACCCGGTGTCACGAAAATATGTGACACTGTCACGTTATTTTAATCTATTGTTCGTGATCAGGGACACGTATTTTCAAAATTTTCTTGTCAAAAAGCACAATTTTCAACTGTCATGGCAACGACCGCTCGGACACTGGACTTGCGAGGCATCGACCCGGACTTTCATTCACATAGCCAAGAACAAGATAATAGATGACTAGGTACAATAAACATCAAGACATACCATTCTAAAATGAACAGATGAAGCAGCTACCCTTGTTTCCTTCGCGGTTTGCCTACAGAGCAGCGCACCTGCATTTAATATATCCGTGAATTGTTACAATTTCTCAGAATCAAAGGCGAAAGTAGAAACGGGTGGCCAAAAGCTGTCGTATTGTAAGTTATCACAGACTATTTTAAGTAGAAACGGGTGGCCAAAAGCTGTCATATTGTTAGTTATCACAGACAATGCCTCGCAAGTCCAGTAACCGAGCGGACGTTGCCATGACAGTTTGAAAATTGTGCTTTTTGACACGAAAATTTTGAAAATATGTGTCCCTGATGATCACGAACAATAGATTAAAATAACGTTGACAGTGTCACGTATTTTCGTGAGACCGGGTTGCATATCCAGTTGATTCACTGCCTGGTGTTTCTCTCCTTTAATGTTGATTTGATGCACAGTCCAAACCCAGTAACCAAGAGTTACTTCAACGCTAACAGAGAAATTTAATCTTTTGCTGCTCTCACAAAAACATGTGTGATCACTGACATTATTAGTCATATCCAGTTGATCCACTGCCTGGTGTTTCTCTCCTTTAATGTTGATTTGATGCACAGTCCACACCCATCTTTCTCTCTTGTTCCTCTTACAGACACAAACATGTCTAACGTTTCACATTCTTCCTTGGCTCCATGCCTCTTACCTCTCTCACCTCTTCTCTCTCTCACTATCTCTCTCGGCCCCAGATGCTGTGACTTGCAGCCTCTCACAATGGTTTACGTAGTTTATCTCGTTACTCGCCTCCTCCTTGGCGCTCTCATTTGATATTATCGGTGCTCTCTGGACAAGCTTCGGAGCAAACTGGAAGGCGGAGGAAACACACAGAGCTACACGAGGCCCCCCCACAGCCCCACAGACCCTCTGCACCGAGGGCCAGTCCCCCACTGCCCCCACGCTGTCCCCCAGACTGTTGTGAAGGTTAAATTCTGCTCAAAATCCTGTAGTCTTTCCCCACCATAAGTGACAACAACCGGTTGACAGCTATTCAAATTGTATTCAAGATTAATCTAGGTTATTTTTTTTCCATTTATCTATATACAGTCTCTATTTATCTTCCTCGCTGTACAATTGCACCTTGCTGTTATTGCATAACAGATTTTGGATGTGTAAAAAGAGGAAGAGATGAAGAATAATGCAGGAAGCAGATAAGCAGCACCTGCACCATAATGGGAAGACCACTCTTTCTCTCTCGCTCTTGTTTTTCCCCCATCTCCCTCCCCTTGCCACACTCTCCCCGTCTCTCTTGCTGTCCTGCCTTCTCTCTCTCTCTCTCTCTCTCTCTCTCTCTCTCTCTCTCTCTCTCTCTCTCTCTCTCTCTCTCTCTCTCTCTCTCTCTCTCTCTCTCTCTCTCTCTCTCTCTCTCTCTCTCGCTCTCTCGCTCTCTCTCGCTCTAACTTAGCCCCTTTCTCTCCCTCTCTGTCCTTCAGCCCACTCTCCAATTGATATGCTCAAATATTCCTTCATTTCAAATCTGCATTCCCAGAAGGAAAGACCTCTACATTCAGGTGCATTCTGTCTGGCATATTTAACATTTCAGCCGGCCAGTTAAGAAAAAAACACACTATAATGCAATACCTTTCCATCGTATCCTAAATATACTGATGCACCTAAACCCCAGGCAGTGTGTATTGATTCATATCGGACGACCCTCTTCACATCCATGCATACATTCTTCTGTCTCTCCAGACACAAAGAGGCCCTTCAGACAAGGAAGCATGAATAATGTGGCGCTTATACAACTCTTCATTCAGGGCTGTGAACGTAGCTCTCCTCTTGTAGCCTTCTGTCTTGCGTCGTTGCTTTCTGCTTTGTCCCCTTCCTCCTGTCTCCGTCCCTCGCCGTCCACTCTTCTCACCTTTGTCACCAACATCCCTATTGGCACATTTCCACCGGAGGGTGCAGGTCGGTTCAGCCTGCAAAGGTGCAGCATGGGTCGCGTTTCCACCACCAAAAGTGTTTGTGATCTGGACTGAGCCGTATTGAGTCGTAATCGCCTCGCAGTACTCCTCCGTTGGGGTACTGAGATGCCTGGAAGGGTGCCGGCAAATTTGAGCTACACACGCCGTCCGTGAATTTGTCAACAGAACCGTGCTTCCGTGCGACAGGGCAATAATAATAATAACAAACAAACACATTACCCGCAAGGTATTTCCGGAAAACGGCGAAAGCTTAGTTTATTGAAGGAAATGTCACTCAAAAGTTTGCCGTCCACCTTGGAAGTCCTACATTGTTGCTCTTTGTTCATTGTGTGTGCTTTTTTTCTCCTTAGATTTATTAGCAAGCTACACTGTGTCAGGCTGCTATGAGATCACGATGCTTACGTAGCTGCCGCAGCCTTTAAAGAGCAAAACAATATACAGCCGTCCCATTTTCACAAAGTAAAGCCAACATCAGGCTGGACATGGCAGCAGGTTGCGGCCCCTGTATGCGGGGAGGCGGTTGAAATGGGTCAACACAATGCATTTTATTTATCAAAGCTCAGTAGCCGCAGTGTCAGGTAAAGGGCAAAGTCCTCAGCCTTTCTTTACCTCCCTCTGCTGCTGTCTCTATCTCTCTATCTCTCCCCTTCTCAAGAGACATGGCAGTTTTTCTAAGCAGAGGTGAGAAAATGTGTGTGTGTGTGTGTGTGTGTGTGAGAGTGTGTGAGAGTTGTGTGTGTGTATGTGTGTCTTAGTGTGTGTGTGTGTGTGTGTGTGTGTGTGTGTGTGTGTGTGTGTGTGTGTGTGTGTGTGTGTGTGTGTGTGTGTGTGTGTGTGTGTGTGTGTGTGTGCCTGCGTGTGTGTTTCTGTGTTGAGAGAAAGAGAAGAGATGGATGGATGGCAGATCAATAGAGCGATGGAAGGGTCACAGTACACAGTGTGTACTTGCTAGAAGTGAGTAAGTGAGGAGGTAAGTGGGAGAAGGGGAGCGGTTAGAAGCTAACATAAGACTGTGAGGGAGAGAGAAGGAGGGGGGAGAATAGGAGAGGGTGAGGCTTTGGGACGGACTGTGAGGGAGAGAGGAGAAAGGGGTCAAGAGGAGAGGGTGAGGCTTTGGGACGGACTGTGAGGGAGAGAGGAGAAAGGGGTCAAGAGGAGAGGGTGAGGCTGGGGGATGGACTGTGAGGGAGAGAGAAAGAAGAGGAGAGGGTGAGGCTTTGGGACGGACTGTGAGGGAGAGAGGAGAAAGGGGAGAAGAGGAGAGAGTGAGGCTGGGGGATGGACTGTGAGGGAGAGAGGCAGAAGGGCGAGAAAAGCAGAGGGGGTGAAGGGGGGTGGACTGTGAGGGCGAGAGGAAGAAGGGGAGCAGAGGAGAGGGTGAGGCTGGGGGATGGATTGTGAGGGAGAGGGGAATAAGGGGGGAAAGCTTTTTGCAAAATGTCATCATGGATATCACAGTTTCACTTGCAAGTACAGCTGTGAATCTTGGGTCTTTGTGCATCTCTGTGTGTGCGTGGATACTAGGTTGTGTGTATCTGTGAGGGCGTGCGTTTATATGCGTGTATGTGAATGTTGGTTATTTTGTGCATGGACGTGTGTGTGTGTGTGTGTGTGTGTGTGTGTGTGTGTGTGTGTGTGTGTGTGTGTGTGTGTGTGTGTGTGTGTGTGTGTGTGTGTGTGTGTGTGTGTGTGTGTGTGTGTGTTTACTTTAGTGTGAGTTTGTAGCGCTGGCTTGTTTGCACACATACACATTGCACACCACTTGTGTGTGGCTTTGTGCACATAAAGAGGATGGATGCCCTAACTTATCTAGCTATGTTGTTCAAATAAGCCTCTTGTTTGTATATTGGGTAGCAAAAGTGTAAATGATAAGCAAAGAGAAACATTTGCTCACGGTAACACTTTACAATAAGGTAGGCAAAAACGTGGGTAGTTACTGAGGAACTAATGAGTAACATATGAACGACCAGGGCCCTAACTGGGGCCCTAATTGAGGCCATAAGTGACAACAGTTATTCAGTAACTACTGCGGAGCTACTGGTAAACAGACCAGGGGACTACTGTATTTGTTACTGAGTAAGGAATGATGAACGACTGGGCCCCTAAGTGAGTTATTCAGTAACTACTGAGGAGTAATAAAAACAGACTAGGCGATACTGTATAAATTAATCATTTTGTGAATTAGCAAACTGACCAATTTATTATGAAAGCAACTGCATTTTCTTGGGATTTCACAATTCATTTTTAATTAACAAGGCACAAAAGGGTTGATTGTCATATTTTAATGAGCTTTTTGAATCATTTGTTCACCATTCGTTTACCAGTAGGCCTAGTAAAGCTTTTTGTGTACCTTCATGTAAAGTCATGCATCATACTGAGTTGTTACTCTTTCGCGACCCATTCGTTCACCAGTAGTTAAGCTTTCTTAATCATTCTTTCACCAGTAGTTTAGCTTTTTTAATCATTTGTTTGCCATTCATTTACCAGTAGTGAAGCTTCTTGAACCATTCGTTTACCAGTAGTGAAGCTCTTTGAATCATTTATTAACCAGTAGTGAAGCTTTTTGAATCATTAATTTACCAGTAGTGAAGCTTTTTGAATCCTTCTTTCCCCAGCAGATAAGCTATTTAACTCATTCTGTTCACCAGTAGTTAAGCTTTCTGAACCATAATAGAGTATCCACTAGTCTGTTTAACAGTAACTCCTCAGTAGTTACTGAATAACTGAAACTTAGGGCCCCAGTTAGGGCCACAGTTGTTCATCATTCGTTACTCAGTAACAAATACATTAGTCCCTAGTCTGTTTACCGGTAACTCCTCAGTAGTTACTGAATGACTGAATGAGTCACTTAGGGCCCTGGTCATTCAGCATTCGTTACTCATTCGTTCCTCAGTAACTACCCACGTTTTTGCGTAGCTTATTGTAAAGTGTTACCCAATTAAACGCCCCCATATACAACAGTACTCAACAGAACTAGTCAAACTAATCTTGAATATGGATTAAGCTGATTAGAACCCTTTATGGATCATTCTGTGAGAGCCACCTCGTACACGGTGTTCCTTCTGAAAAAGAAAACCTTGAGATGACAATGTGTGCACACAACTGAAATGAAATGGTGAGAAAATGTGAGTATCTCTGATATGTGATTAAGATAAATTATTCACTATCGTTACAAATGACCAGTTGTTGCAAGGTAAACAACTCCAAATAAAGTTGTGTGTCTGCACTTCCATTCATTCTGCTGCTTCCTTTGCTTCTTTATTTGTCCATTCATTTGCAACGACCATTATTGAAAGTTCTTCTTTCAGATTATTACTTTCTTTCTTCTTATTCCTGACACCTCAGCTTTCTCCCTCTACCTTTCCTCCCATCTTCCATTGCTCTGACATTAGCTCTATTCCCAGTCCCAGAACACCCCTGTCTCTCTCTATTGCTGTGAACACACAGAGATAAAATCCACTCTCTTCGTCAATAATAAATAACCCAAAGTGAAAACAAAATAAATAAAAGACGAGAGGGATCTTTTCCCCCTGCTAATAACTGTCATCTTCTCTCACAGTCCTACGCACACATATTGGGAAGAATTGAGAACTTCATTACTGACACACCCAAAACACACACACACCACACACACACACACACACACACACACACACACACGCGCACGCACGCACGCACGCACGCACGCACGCGCGCGCGCGCGCGCGCGCGCATAGGCACACGCAAATGGAGGAAGATGCAAGCAGGTAAAGGCAGGTTTTGTGGTTTTTGCTTGATGTGTCCTGAGGGGAAACTTTACATTTTTACTTTGGTCAAGCAAATGTTTCACGTATCAACGTTTCCATTTGAAGTTGGCCAATGGGTCTTTTTGAGTGGCCTATGGTCACTCAAAATGCTGCACCATAACTGCCTCACATTCAGCCATTCGCACATTAATAACCAACAGCAGAGTTCACAATACAAGGACACAGCCAGGTCGTCTGATCCTAGTTCAGGGACACCTTGACACTTGCAAGGAGGGGTCAGGGATTCATTCAGCAACCTTCCAGTGGGTATGCTCTACCTCCTGAAGACTCTCTCCCCATTTCCTACCATCTACCAAGGGCAGATCAAGTGGTCACAGACTGAAAAAGAAGCAAGGCATTTTGGGAGGTGGTGGTTCATGTCGAACCAAATGGAGAAAATCTAATCTTGGCATCTTGTGGAGGTACAGCTCCACACTCAGATGATGAGGATGATGACGAGGACCACTCTTTCTCCGGTGTGTGATTGTGGTCATCCCAGCCATGTTGTCCACCTAGGTCTCTTAGCAGAGTGCCGGGGAAGGTCCTGGCTGATGGTGATGAATGGTTGTAGAAATACACCTGACTTGACCTTCCCATTGTCACACAGCCTCTCGGATGTCTTTCTTTACCTTTCCCACATTTCATCTTCCTTCCTTCCTCGCTGTCTTCCATCCTTCCTTCCTAGTTCCTACCTTACCAATGTACCATAGACCTTCCTTTGCGATAGAGACTTCTTTGCACGTCTTCTTTTTTTACCTTTTCCGTTCTTCAGTCATTCTTGCGCTCCAACTGCAAACAACCATACATGCATGCTTGCACATGCACCCACCCACACACACACACACACACACACACACACACACACACACACACACACACACACCACACACACACACACACACACACACACACACACACACACCCGCACTCACCCGCACATACAGTACAATCCACACACAATGGTTTGAAGTGTATTTAGACAGTTTGACCTTGTGTGTGGGGTATGTATAATTCATGAGCCTTCAGAGAAGAGCTTGTAAGGAACAGGTTCCTCTCACTCCACCGAAAACCAGACACACTTGCTATTTTTGAATTGTTTCTGTCTGTCTGTCAGTCCGTCATTTATCTATCTGCCCCATATATAGATAATCCATCTTAATTCATGGTTAAGGAATGAGAGTGAGAATGTTCTCTATCTATTTTGGTATGTACGGCTGCAAGTAGCGTCTTCCCTCACACTGTCTGTCGGTTGCCATGTTGGTGGTGTTCCCAGTGATGAGACATGACCAGGGTGTTAAGACAGCAGTACCCAGCAGGGAGGAGGTGAGAAGGGGGCGCTTCTCTGCTTTCTACTGAGCCAAAAATACTTCAAAAAAAGACCATGTGTATTTATAATAATTTTTTCGCAATAGTTGTTTTGGCCTGCACTGCAAAACCATTATTGCAATTTCCAGTAAAAAATAAAAAACAATAATAAAAAAATGAAGAAACGATTTGTTTTTGTATTGGCAGGCAAAACAGAAAAAGTGAAATCCAGTCCTCAAGGTGTTGGCTTCTTGGGGACAGAATCCCATTGTGACCGGAATGAGGCTTTCCATCCAGGAAGGCTAATAGAAAAGCACCGAGCTGAGACTGTGGCATAGCTAATCAATGAGACAGTCATGGAATATGCACACACACGCACGACACACACACACACACACACACACACACACACACACACACACACACACACACACACACACACACACACACACACACACACACACACACACACACACACACACACACACACACACACACACTGCACCCCACACACACACATGCACACACACACACACACACACACACACACACACACACACACACACACACACACACACACACACACACACACACACACACACACACACACACACACACACACAAATACATACAGACAAACACATTCCATACAACTCTCATGCACACACACACACACACACACACACACACACACACACACACACACACACACACACACACACACACACACACACACACACAAATACATACAGACAAACACATTCCACACAACTCTCATGCACAGAAAACATACACACACACAACACACACACACACAACACAAATAAACACATACAGACACACATACGCAAGTAAACATACACACAACTAAACATATACAGACACACACACTAGTGATGGGTCGTTCGCGATCTACCCATTTCGAATGAACAAATCTTTATCAAGAACGAACCAAAGTAATTCTTCCTTCTCGTTCGTCTTGTTCATTCTTCGACTCGACTCCTCCCAAACCCACTAGTTGCTGACTCGCTGTTTCGTTCACTGAGTTGTGAAGAGGAAAGAGGCTTCGTGAGCGAGCCTATGATAATACGATTCAATATCAGTAAAATGGTAAATGAATGCTGTCTTTGTACTTTCTGTGTCATGCCAGATTAATCAAATATTTCAATGTCTCGTTCTTTCATGGTTCGATCCCACCCGGGACCCCCACCATCATTGCTAAACAAGTCTATTCTCTTGCTGATATGTTAAACATCCAATAATCAAATAATCAACACACGCACAAGTAAACACATACGCACACACACACACACATGCACGCAAACACACATATTCCATACCACACTCACACAAAACTACACAAACCACACACATAGACACACACATTTCCACGCACACAGAAATTGTACAGTCCTTCAAATGCGGAGCATCCATTCATTATGTGCGCTGTTGATTTCAATTGTTTATCGTTATGCAATAAGCTGAACGGTTCATGGTTTGGGAACCATAGAGAAAGGTTAGATGCACACGCGCGCACACACACACACACACACACACACACACACACACACACACACACACACACACACACACACACACACACACACACACACACACACACACAAAGACTAACATGAATACACATAAACTTAACATTAACAAACAGAGCGTATTCATCATCTACCAAAACACTGACAAAGTATTTCACTTTCTCAGATCCCAAAAAATGAATGTGGCTGAGTGTGGCTCAATGCTATCCCTGTGGCAGATTGGATCAATATTAAGTTCACTGCCATCCGTCTTCATAGCAACAGCATCTGCTCTGGTCCCTGTCTGTCCCTACGATGTATGAGTGGGAGGTAATTGCCGAGCACAACACCATCACAGTGACATTAACACGGGATGGGGATTAAGTGACGTCCAATACTGAAAAAATACAGCCCTCCCCTTGACGCCTACCTCACTATGTTGGTCTTCCACTCCTGGAAATGAGGAAGAAAAATTAAATGAAAATGAATATAATGCACTGCTTTAAAGCAGCACTGGGCTCCAGTTGAAATAAACCTTACAAAAATATTTCTCTGGTGTTGAGAAGGAACATTTGTGGGAGCGAAACACAATGTGAAAGAAGTGGCCCTGTGTTCTTTGATTGGCCTGAGAGAAAGCTTTCATATGATTGGATGGGATGTCACAGTTAACAGCTTATGTCTCCGCTGCACTTTAGGAATAGAAGAAAGTTAACCAGATGATGAAAATGAATAAAAAATACAGTTCATAATTTGAGACAGTAAATAAACAGCCCTGGTCCCTAGCCCCTGGTCCCTAGACCCTGGTCCCTAGTCCCCAGACCCTAGCCACTGGTCCCTAGTCCCTAGCCCTGGTTCCTGGTCCCTAGCCCATGATCCATAGTCCCTAAGGAAAAAAAAAGAGACACAAAGTCCACCCTACACCTCACCACACATTCCCTGGGGTGCACGCCCCACCATTTGAGAAGCACTGGTGTAATCGATCTGAGGGAATGAGTTCATGAGCATAGCTCTATGTTTTAGAGTTATAGAGCTGATAATGTTATAGATTTTCTGATTTTCCAAATATATATACAGTATATTTATTTAGAAAATTTTATCACCTTTGTTTTTGCACTTGGGTAAATGTTTATACAAGTTTAAAACCTTCAATTTTAGCTGATTGCAATCAGTGTGATATAAACTTTAAAAAGAACATAGTGTGTCATAAATATATTCCCACCTTTTATTCTATGGAAGACGTTATTTTTGTAATCACAATACTGAAGAATTAGTATTATTCCACTTCCAAAATCTGCTGCACAATACAAACAGTGATTCAATTAAGAACCAAACATCAATGTACCCCAACTAGTGAGTATTGTATAAAACACAGATTCATTGTGCTAAAACCTCTTGTTTTACATCATCAGATGAGTCCAGAAGGGGTTCTTGGAGTAATCCTTCCAGAACCCTGGTGAGCCATCATTGGCATTAAGAAACAGTCACACACATTACTGCTGTTATCAGCCATGGCTGTTATCTGTGCTCAGGGCTAGCTCTCCTTATCTGTGGAGGAGCTGGCGTATCCACCGTCTTGCTTCTAGCACTGGTGCTGGAGCATACTGGTGTGTGTGTGTGTGTGTGTGTGTGTGTGTGTGTGTGTGTGTGTGTGTGTGTGTGTGTGTGTGTGTGTGTGTGTGTGTGTGTGTGTGTGTGTCTAAAAAATTGCTCCAACATCTAACCTTAATTACAATATTATTATTCAATTTGAGATGAGTCATATGGGTAATTTACCATATATATATATATATAATATTATATATATATATATAATATATATATTATATATATTATTAATATATATTATTTATATATATATATTATATTATTATTCAGTATATAGTTATATATTAATATAACTGTACCTTATATTTCATCCATTTATTTGCTCATCACTATTTTCATTTGTTCTTGACACATCGCTCCTAATTCGTTTAAGATGATTAGACGCTAAAAGCTTTTTGTGTAAACTGCTGCTATGTGAGTACTTCCTGGAGGTGTATCGCCAAACTCCCACCAAAGGGACAGTCCAGCTGCTTTTGCATTGCAGACAGCAACCAGTCTGGAGCAGTTTAAGCAGTGCTATTCAAATATTCAAAGGTCAGCATTTAGAAGGTCAAAGGGTTAACTCCCCTTCTGAGACAGTGAGTGGCTGATGGGTCAGAGAGGAGGAGTAAAAAATGGTACCTTGGGAGGAGAGGTCAAATGTTGTAGCGGGTTTGTCCGGATTTACTGTTGGGGTGCCAGTCATAGTCAAGTCTGACAAAGTGAAATAAAACAGAAAAAAATATTTTTGCGATTCCAAAATATAATTTTTCACAATTATTATCCACAGTGCAAAAGAGAAGAAGAAGGGATGCAACGTAAGTACCCCTCAGTCCGTCTGTTGATCCAAGTTCAGTCCATTCGGGAAAAGTCTGTTCCAGTATTCCACAATACCACAGTTCAATCCAGTACATGCGCCATCAACAACTCAAACCACTGCTCCGTTTTTTTCCGCAAACTAACAAAAATGTGTATATAAACTCAATATAACCAGCGTCTCTCATTGCGGTCAGGCACCCAGCAACAGTGCATACTTCCGCAATCCACCAGTGCTCAGCGGCCAAGCCTGGTATTGCAGCTGTTTTAACGGGCTGTGGACGGGTCGCTCGATTCATGGAGTCCCAGAAGTAGATATCCCAGTTCCCTCTAATACAAGTTGATATCATTGGAGGGAAATTGTTGATATCAATCAAAGGCTCATAATTATCTTTATACCATGTCGGCCTACTAATAAAATGTAAATTTTCTCTTTTCAAAAACGCCACCTAAAGCGTTTTATTTTATTCATGTGTTTTTTGCAGGAGAAGTAGGGGTGGGCAGCTGAAAGAGAGTCATAGTGAAACAAATCCGGGTACTCACGGTACCGAAGATTTTAAAGTTAGTCAGTCAGTCAGAGTCGGACTTTGCTCCAATGAAACTGGCATCTCCCGACTCCTGAGACAGCTGATCCGGTGTAGAGTGCCTCTAGAGAGAGAGTGGCGCCAACGGAAGTTCAAAACGCTGGCCGATCACGTGGTCCATGTAGGCCTCCAAAAGTTCCCGGAAGTGCTCGGACGGGCAATTGGAAAACAATAGGAGAAGCAACCACGGTATAATCGGTGGAAGTAATGCCAATAAATGTCAATAAATGCTTGTTGTTGGAATTGCTGCTTGGAACTTCTGTTAAGTGTAGCAACACCTGTACCTTCATTGACAGCAATAAAACCGTAATAGTTTTCTGTCTTTGTTGTTTTTTTACTTTCAGCAGACCTGATGAAGTGACAGAACAGGGTGACTAAACATGATTTGACAGATGAAGTCTGACTCTGAGCATGCTAAGAGCATAATGTATAATGGGACAAACTGTTGTTATTAATATGGAAAACCCATGCGCAAATAAAAATAGCATTTTCATTTAAATTACAGTGCAAATAAATTGAGGTTCTAATTACATTTGTCTTAAGTATTAGTCTTCCTTAATAAGATGTATTTGGCTTTGGAAACTCTGTAGAATCTTCCACTAAAACTGTAACATCCATTGACAGCAATAAAACCGTAAATAAAATATGTCTGTCCTTTTTTTTTTTTTTTTGTTTACTTTAGACCTGAGTG
>OLKM01003848.1:0-28943 GCA_900291075.1 Melanogrammus aeglefinus | reverse complement strand
AAAGCACATGTTGAGTCTTTGGTTTATCACCAAGCCTAGAGAGATGATTATTCTTCTGACTGCCCCAGATTAATTTTTTAACTTATAACGTTATTTTCTATTGATCAGAGGAAACCCGTTACGTTTCAAGATGACGTTTACAACAACAACGTTTTGAACAAGCAGGACAAACGTAGCTTAGTAATTGCCCAGGTTAATTTTCTGCCAATGACTCTTTTTCTGGTTACATTTTAAACTATTTCAAAGAAGAGAAAGGTTCCAGCAGGAAGCGAGTCGGCTAACCTTACCTAAAGGAGAGGCTCAATGTTCTTGACTTATTTGTCTGATTGTTATTCCCTCAAAAAAAAACTTAGAACACCCAGTTGATAGAGATAGATAGACAGACAGACAGTAGCTAGATAGATGAGATAAATTATGTTCCATTATTCGCCTTGGCGAGCCAAGTTCAGTCCCGTATGCAAATTCAATAGCCATGTTGCGCAATGTTAAATTGTTTGATGGTGAGCGAAACAAATGAGTGCCCAGATCATGATTGCAGATGCAGATCAGTAAAGACACATTTTAACTAGCCGTTACGCGGTTCAACGCAACAAAGGAAACGGGCAGGGAGACAGCGCAAAAAGTCAAATGTTTCTTCATTTTAATTGCCTCAAAAGCAATGAATCAAAACAACATTGAACAATCATTGGTGCAAAGCACAATATCAAATCTCCCCTCCCGCTCCCCTGTTCTCTCCAGGCCAGGCCCCCTTTTATCCCGTTCACGGGGACACACCCCGTACGCGGCGCCACAACACCCCATCCTAGAACATGCGGGCTCCAGGCCTATGAGAGCAAACGGCAGACAAAACACCGTAGCACACATACCACGACAACCGAAATGCCAATTGTGGCCGTAAACACCCCCCCCCCCCCCCCCTTTAAGAAAGGAGCTTGCAGAGTATCAAAAGACACCACAATTTACAAAAGCAACTAAATTTTCCGAACCCATCTCCAACTAACACCCCTATTTCCCTGGTAGGCGTTTTCCACTTTTGTCCAAAAACGTTGTCATCTGGGCTCTTTGGTGAAAACAAAGCAGACAAAGGAAACATGGAGAAGAAAACCACATGACCACACGCGCTAGTCAGTAGGGGAGCACTGGACAGCCGGCATCAGCAATCACCATTAAGCCGACCCTTAATATTGACGTATATCTAAACTAAATGGTTGAATAAAAAGAGCCCAGCGCATCAACCACTGCGTGTAGGTTCTGAAGTGAGTTGCCTTAAAAAGTCAAAGATTATGGTTTCAGAATAGACCGACCAGAGGAAACAGCACCCCCTACATAAACATCAAAGATGTTTGAAGTGACCCCAAATTAACGCCAACGAGACCCTCTTTTTCAATCACAGAGTAACTGGACTGATAGGAGAGAAACTTCCTCGAAAAAAAAGCTAACTGGGCGATCGGATGCCTTCGCTCATCTTCCTGGAGCAAACACAGCACCAGCTCCTACCTGGCTAGCGTCCACAATGCACCAGCTGAACGGCCTGTCCAACTGCGGCGCCTGGACCAGAAACAGGAGAGATGTTAGGAGAGGCTTTTACCTTCTCTAAAAGCAGACTAAGGCATACCGAGTCCAGTCGAACTTCACGAGGACCTCAAAAGATCCAGTCAACGGCGCAACAACCAGACGAGAAACTAGGAACAGAAACCACGTAAAACCCCACCATGCCCAAGAAACGCATCAGAGTCCTTTTTACTTGTGGGTGATGGGTACCGGTCAATGGCCAAAGTTTTTTTCCCGAGTTAGGACGAACTGCCTCGTACCGGACGTCTTTAATTTAAAGCGAGAAGCAGTGTAGGACTAGTCGCTATATCGAGCTTATGACCTGCTGCACCAGTGATGTTATTTCCCTGCTGAATGAGATCCAAACGCTGAGCTTCAAGCTCCAGCTTTCGGCGTTCTCAACGACCTCCGTGCGCATTCATTCTCCTCAGTGAGCGGAGCCTTCTCGAACTGCAACTTGTTGCAGAACTTTATTGTTGTCCAGCTGCCATCTGAAAAGCAACTCTTTTCTGCTTGCTCAAAAGACAGCATGGGCCGCAGGTTTAGGAGAAGGAGCGACCTTCCTTCTTCGTCTGCCAAACCGCAAGCGTTTCCAAGGTCCTCAACGAATTCATCGAGAGGTTCTTCCTTCATCCTCTTCGTCAGACTCAGGGTCTTAAAAGTCAGGAGCGTTATCAGACCCTTCGCGAACAACGCCAACTTACCGAAAATATGACGTTAAATTTAGTCGAGTGAAGGAAGTTCGATGCCTATAAATATGGGTCAGGTGCCAACTGTATTAACTTGATCCTTAGTTAACGCTTGAAGAGAGCCCTGGAGGGTTCCTCAACAAACCAAACAAGTGACATCAATCCTGAGTGATAAACGGCGACAGCCCTGCTGATCAACGAACTCAGCCCAAAAATTCCACGCCACCAAACAATGGAAACTAAAACAGGGAAGCATTCCAATTTTTTTACAGGAAGCATTCAAATTTTAACAATGTAAAACTAAACGCGGATCTTCAAACAGGCCCGGGTGGGAATGAAATAAATCACTAAGCCCGAGGTATCGCAAAACAAACCAGAAACTGCGATTCCACCAATGCCTCGGGGGAGTTGCCCCCGAGACAAAATTGCCTCTAGCCACAGGATCTGTCAAAAATAATAAAACCACATGTCCCACAAAAATACGCAGCCGGAAAGGAATAGTTACTGGCCCCGCAAATAGATTGCGCTGAACTACCTTCACTTGTCCGACATTCCCTGTGCCGACCAACGTAGCACGCAGCCTATCAACGGCAGCTGCAGCGGAACACACACACCTTTCTCACGGCAGAATTACGAATCCCGGACGAGCCCCATTTGATTACGCGCTTGAAAACGCAACAAGAAACGGGGCAGGGAGGGACAGCGCAAAAAGTCAAATGGATTCTTCATTTAATTGCCTCAAAAGCAATGAATCAAACAAATATGAACAATCATGGTGGCAAAGCACAAATCAATCTCCCGCTCCCCTGTCTCTCCAGGCCAGGCCCCTTTATATTCACGGTTCACGGGGAACACACCCCGTACGCGGGCACACCCCATTCCTGGAACATGCGGGTCCAGGGCCTATGGGAGCAAAGGGCAGACAAAAACACGTTAGCACACATACACACGACAACCGAAAGGCCAATTGTGGCCGTTAACCACTAGCACGCCAGCGTTTTTTTGGTCTCGCGTTTGTAATTACATTAGGAGTGTGTGTGTATTTTAATATATATATTAATATATATAATTGAGGTAATCCACTGTCGAAGGCCACGTTATTCCAACAAGCCAAAACAGTCTCTGCAATATTGCCAAAGTGTAAGTTCACTCTTTTCATATGCTGTCTGTTCTAAAAGCATACGGCTTCCTTAATTGCGTATGCAACATTTTTAATTGTACTTCATGAGCGACTTGAGCGACCAAAGCGACAGGAAAATATTCCACAGCCGAGTTTTATGAGCGACCAAAGCGTCTTGGTCGCTCCATTCGCTTTTGGTGTGAACGTACAGTTAGAGCTCTTTTTTCAAAAGACAAGAAAAATTGAAGTGCTCTCTCAGCCAGGCTGCAAAACTGTGCCATTAGATTAGAACAGATGTATACTTGCTAAAGTACAAACATTCAGTTTGTAGTCACTAATTTCAAATGTTAAAAAATTTAAAATCTCAAGGAGACATGAGTGTTAGTATTTGTGCTACAGCCTTGTACTATTGCCTCTTCGTTAGACGTTTACTGTTGTTGCCACAGCCTAGGATAAAAGGCAAGAGCACAGCTTCTGTGGCACTCGTATCTGACAGATTGACGCCTCTTCTAGATGCTGCTTTTAATTTGTTGTGTTGTGTTGTTTGTTTTGGCCTGTGATACTGGCAAGATCCATCTTTTCGATTATTATTTTCAAATTCATGTACCGAAACCCCTGTAGTAAAATAATTATTTTAGAAAAACATTCAGTTTGAAATATCATAATTTCACATTTCATGATCATGTTGTTGTCGCCGTCGTCGTCACCCCCCCTCTTCCACTCGGGGCAGACCTCCCCCACGTTTAAAAAAATCCTGGAGGAAACCCTGCAGACACTTACGGAATCGGGTTGCCACAGCGCGTTCACGGTCCTGGTGATTATGGCAAGCCAACACTGCCAGAAAACGACCTCATTCAGTCACGTATCACCTTCATTACGCTGCAAAAAATGCCGTAAAATGTAAAAATCCTGGTTTTTATGCCGTAAAAATCGCCCATCAAACCGCGCGTAAAATACACGCATTTGTGTATGGCAAGCCGAATGCACAGGCCCGCTGCTCCCTATACGCAGAGTATGCAGTGTGCAAGGCACCAAGTACCTGGCGGGGCGCTAAAAAAATTGTGATAATAATTAAATAATTGAACTACAAAAATAGATAAATAAGCTATGAAGAGGCCCACCATATTTTTTTTTCTTAATTGCATAACCTATACCACTTAATTTAGGGCAAATTAACATTTATTTTTACCTAATATATAAAAATAGTCTCTCCCCCTCTGCCTGACCCTAATGGTACAGCCTTCGAAGCTCTCCTGTTTTCGCATCGGAGACAGAGCATACTTTTGCCAGTATCAAGCTGCTTTTGAATGGCGGCCACGGCGATTCATACCTGCAAGTAAGAGACAACAGGAATCTGGCGCAGAAAAGCGGAAGAAGAAAAAGCTGAGAGATGACACCCGTGCATCCCTTGTTGGTTAATGTGTGTGTATTATAGGTCTAATTTTTTTGCTAACGTTCAGTGATATTGTAATGCTAGCATGAACAGTTACACTACACAGCAGCAGAAGCTAATAGTTAAGACACTGTGTGACGGCGTGTCATCTTAAAAATCTCTTTCTGTCACAAACGCTACTCATCAGCTGTGTAGTCTGAAGCATATTCTAGCTGTGGGGGGACGTGCGACGTCTGGCCTGCAGGGGGAGTATGGTCAGGTTGGGAGCGCACCGGATTGGCTGGGGGGATGACTCTGGAAGTTTCAGTATTTGTGTTCGGTTTCAAAAGACAATTAAACGATCTCCCGCTGAGGGACGACAACTCTGCCTGCGCTCACTCCTTTCAACCCGTTACACCCGTTACATGTGACACGTTTGCAAATAGTTGCAAGAAGTTTGACCTATGAACAGCTTGCACTGTGTAGCAGAACATTATTTCATAATTCATATTTTTCCTGTTGTCTTTTTTTTGTTGCCCTTTATTAGTTTCTAGTGTTTAGATCCTGTGACTGCGGAGATCAAGCCCCGATTGGCACTCTTTGCTCCTCCTTCAAGTTTCGAAGTCCTAGCATAGTTTCCATCCATTGGGGCCGGTTCCACCTGGAAAACTGGAGAACCCCTTTTCTTCGTAGCTTAAAACAAGGTCTGTTTATGACTACGCAGTGGTGAAGTAAATAACTCCTTCAGTAATGTTCAAACGTAGCTACTGTTTTGTCCAAATATAGCTGTTTGTCTGTAAAAATAGTTTTTTGATATTTTGTTTTGATGTTTTGATGACTTCCTTTTAAACCTTATTTGCTGCAAAAAATGTGCCGCTTTTTACGCCGCAATGAAGTCCTCCAAGAGCGCGTAAAAAACACGGTTTGAGCATCAAACCGCGTGTAAGATACGCGCGTTTGTGCACACCACAATGCACGGAAAATACAGCGTCTCTCTAGTAAGCTAATAATCTCCGCCCTTCTTTTCTCTCAGCCAAATGGCATTTGAAGTGTTTGTGCCCAATCTCTGATCAAGACAAGCAAACCAAATCAGTTCAGCACAGAGGGGTAATCCACAAAGCCAGTTTTATCACATAACCGGGTAATTTAACCCAGGGTTTGCAGTAACCCTAGGTTTTCCGTTCCAGAATGAACACGGTATGTTAGTTACTATAGAAACATAGGCTCTGAATCAAACCTGAGGGGTATTCCATGAACAAACAGAGTTAACGCTGAACTCTAGGTTGATTGACCCTGTGCCAACTAAATCAGAGCTGTCGGTTCCACTGCACAGGTTATGCATTACTTCAATCAACACAGGGTTGGTTAACACAGGGTTGTGCGCGTCCACGCCAAACCCATAAATACGTGATGTGTGGATCATGGAAACCCTGATCGAAATGGCGAAACGGGCCGCTTATTTAAATGAAATGGAACTCCAGGCTCTCCAGGAGAGCTATGATGAGGAGAAGGACATTATCACAAGAAAAGGAAACGCTAAAGCCTTCTGCAACCCAGAGAACCAAAGCCTGGCAGCGGATCGCTGACCATCTAAATGCATAAGTTACATGTCAAAAGCATGATCCTTAATATTTGAGCCATGAATCTATTAATATCCCAGTTAAGCATTCTTAACGTTCCTACAACATAACCCTTTTCTTCGAAAAAATATGTACTCCGATGGCTCCCAAGCGGTCAGCGGATCAAGTAAAAATGAAGTATAAAAACATCATGCAAACTGGTAAATTTTAAATAAGCCCTTTTTTTTAAGCCAATCGTAAAAAGGCAGACTGGATCTGGCCCTCATATTGCCTTGACCCCGGTGGAGGAGCTGGCCATAGACATAAATTCAGAGCGCCCTGGCATGGAGGGGGTAGCTGGAGGTAGCTCCTCAGCAAGTCAGGGGCCATGTGAGGGTACCCCACTGGTTGAATGTAGGTTTTTCTGTTTCTCTTGTATTTTAGATTTATCTTGTCTTCGAAGTAACACATGCAAACCGTGTGCCTGTCACAGCGCAAATGTTCCAAATGTTTTTTTTGGTAACTGGGTAGAAAACCTAAAAGTGACAATTCATGAACTTCACAGATCAAGATGGATTAGTGCTTGCAATGGAGCCGCCGGCTACGATCGAACATTCTCCAGTGGATGTAAATCCGTTAGGACTATTTTATACTATCTGTTGTAAGCGCCTCTCGGCATACTCAGCCAATATTGCTCTTTGTATGATAGGAGGCCGATGACCGGACGTAGATGGGTCATCTGAAAGGACTGAGATGTGCTCAGCATCTCCAACATTATAGAGAAAACTACCATTTGCAAAAATGAGGGCTACGCAAATAGTCTGGAGTGAACTGAGGCCAGCTCCTCGATTGGTAGTGTTGGCTATGTAAGGCTGGAGAATGAGACGGACGGACGGATGGACGGACGGCCATCCGTCCGTCCGTCCACGAGAGGTATGGCATCACTAAGATGGGCCCGGGTGAAGACCAAGACGCAGCCGCGCAAAATGTCTTCCACCGGAACGCCCCTGAGGCAGAAGCCGCTGAAGCAGCCACGGCCCGTGTAGAGTGAGCTTTAACGCCCAATGGTGGCACTAAGTCCTGCCGAGCATAGGCTAGAAGCAAACACCTTACAAATATCCAGCGAGAAACCCGCTGTTTAGAGAGAGCGCGGCCCCTGCTAGAATCGCTATAACACACAAATAACTTGTGTGGAGCGGAACGCGGCCAAGCGTTTCACAAACATAGCCAGCGCCGGCACCGGGCACAGGGGATGCAACTCCACCTCCGCCTCACTAGAATGAGGCGGGGGGTGAAAAGCCTTAAGCACAATATCCCTCGACCAGAAAGAACTATTAATGTTCTTAAGGAGGAACGCAGGATTAGGTCTGAGCAGCTCAAAGGGGCTGTCCTCGTTAAGCAACAAGCAGCTCGGGCTGACAGACCGAGCGGTTAGCTCACAGGCCCGCTTGGCAGAAACCAAAGCCAATAAGAGCGCTGTCTTAAAGGACAGGGCATCCAAAGGGGCCTGAGACAGAGGCTCAAAAGGGTCTCTGGACAACCCGCGCAACATGGTGGGGAGGTCCCAGCGTGGTGTAAGCACGCGCGAAACAGGCCCCACGCAAGAACCTCTTGACCAGTGGATGGCTGAAGATCGGTCCACCATCACAGCCCGCATGGCCAGCTGAAACAGCTGCCGCATAGACCTTGATAGTGGAAAAGGCCAAACCCTTCTCCAATAAGTGCTGCAGAAAAGCAAGCACGCTTCCCACCTCGCAATGGGTTGGAACAGCGTGGTTCCTGTCACACCAATCAGAGAAAGCGCACCACTTCGCCGCATAAAGGGAAGAAGTAGAAGGCGCACAAGCACCCGGTCTGAACGGTACCGGCCGGGGCGCCGTCCGTGAGAGCGTCGCCAGCTCTGGAAACCACAGAGCTGAGCGGTTCTCCGGAGCCACTATAATCAGGGACAATTTCTCCTGTCTGACCCGTTCCAGAAGAGGAAGGATCAGCTGGAGCGGAGTGAACGCATACAGGAGAACGGGGGAAGATCCCGAGGGTTGAGAGAGAACCACCACCTGCAGTGTGTGTTCTCCCTGCACGCGAACAAGTCCACCTGAGCCGTCCCGAACCTCTGATGTAACCGCCACTCGTCGCGGCGGGGACCACGCAAGAGGTCCGCCCCGAAGTTCTGGGTGCCCGCGATATGCAGGGCTCTCAGACTGAGGAGATACTTATGAACCCAAAGCCAGAGCTCGACCGCCTTTTGGTGGAGAGCAGATGAGCGCACTCCCCCCTGTTTATTTATGCATACCGCCACCGACACACTGACTGTCCTGATCAGAACGTAGCGGCCACATACCAGGTGAAAGAGATGCAACAGCACTTTCCTCACAGCGACGAGTTCCAGCACATTTATGTGGACTGTAGGGGGCATGCGCCACTTGCCTCCGACCGAGTGAGAGAGGCACGTTCCTCTCCAACCCGTCAACGAGGTGTCCGTGAAGACCACAACGTAGGACGTCACTCTGCCCAGGGGAACACCCCTGAGAAGGGCGGGGGGGTTCCCCAATAATCCAGGGGCCTCATGTACTAAGACTTGCGTGGATTTCATACTGAAACTTGGCGTACGCCAAAACCCAGAAACTGTCTTACGCACAAATAAATTCAGATGTATCAAAGTGTGCGAACGCATGGATCCAAGCACGTTTCTTTTGTACATCTCAATCCACGTGGAATTGAGCGCACATTCCGAGGTGCCAAACTCCTCCCTGTCCACGCCCTCATTTAAATATGCAATTTTATTTAAATAGGCCTCTGGACCTGAGATTCACCACTTAATCCGATCACCTGGCACCATGAACAAGAGGCAAAAAACGAAACTTCACGGAGTCCGAGCTCGAGAATTTTGCTCCACGAGATAGAAATGCGCAAGCATATGCTATTTGGAACCCTGTCAACAGGGATAAATACCAAAAATTAGAGAAGTGAGTGGGAGCGGTGGTTTTGCGAGGCCGTCAAATGCAGTGGGGTCTCAGCAGCGCACACACTCTGAAAATAAAAAAAAGTGGTCAGACCCCAAGGTGGAGGTGAAGCGGAGGGTTTCTGCCACCGCCGAAGTTGTGGACCGCAACAGGTGGGGGGACGGAGTGGGGAACTCTTCCCCCTTCGATTTGAGAGTGGCCGCTTTGGTCGGTGACACAGCTCTCACCGGAGTGGTGGGAGCCCATGAAGGGGAACACCGATCATCCCCAAGGTAAATATGCGGAAGTCATAAATGCTGTAATTATACTGGTCATACAATTGGCTGCTTACAATACACATAAGTCGTGGCGTAAAGATGCCAGGATATTAAAGACTTTGACTCGTATTTATTAACTTATTTTTTTTATTTTTTGAATAGACAAGCAAGAAGAGGGCACGGATTGCTCCGTCGGCCCGGCGTCTCCTCCGTCGGCCCGGCGCGTCTCCAGCGTCACCGCTGACTCCGGTTTCTCCACCGGCTCCGCTGCACGTGGCGTCTCCACCCATTCATCTGCTGACCACCCGACCGGCCGTGTCCTCACCCGAGCTGTGCTGGAGTCACAGGCAGTAATCGTCAGAGCCATCGGTGGCATTAATGATCGCCTTGATCGGCTCATTAATGTACTCTGTGACATAAGCGCGGTCAATAAAATACACTTGTGTCAAAGTAAATTCTGTCCTTGCCTCTTTACATGCTTGAAATCACATTCTGCCGAGCCCGTATGGCTCCTCGGGTTGGGTTGCAGTTGACGGGTCCGGCATCCGATTCCTGGGGGGTTGTGCTGCTCTGGCAGTGGTATGCCATGGCGGTGTGCCACATTGTGGAGGACGCCACAGGCCATCACAATGTGGCAGACTTTCTCAGGTCTGTACAGTAGCATCCCCCCCGACCTGTCCAGGCATCGCCACCGTCCCTTCAGCAGGCCGATTGCCCTCTCTACAATTATTCTCGTCCAGGAATGGAGGTCATTATATACCTCCTCTCTTGGTTGGTGTTGGGGTTTGTAAGAGGGGTCATCAGCCACGTTCTTAGGGGGTAGCCACGGTCCCCTGGGGTCAGATCAAGGCAGAATACAATACACAACGTAAAAACCACACAATGAATGAATGCAGAAGTGCACCGCGGGCGACATTTCTAACTTTACGCCCGCCTTTACTGACGTGAATACTGAACACGTCAGAGAAATGATATTTGGATGTGCACAAGCCCCAGATGTGCATTACGCTGGTTTATACATACGGGACAATTACACGAATAAAGCATTTACTCACCCAGAAGCCACCCATCGCGCACAGTGCCAGCCTCCAGCCTGTTCCCAACCATGCTGTTGGTCAGAATGAATGAAATCGTGCCGTTGAACCAGGCCACCTTGCCACGATGTTAAGGAAGCTGCATTTGCGCATCACATATGACTTGGACATTGACAGAATGAAAGTGTTTCCTTGTTGGACGTAAACAAATTCATCCTGTGATGGTGCTTTTTATAGCCACCCATATAATTGCAAGGTGTGTTAATTGTTCATTAGTGTGTCTCTGATGGTGCAAATCACTGATGAGGTCATTGTTTTCACATTTTTTCCCAGTTTCCCAGCGTCACCTCTAAGTGTCGCCAAAGGAACAATAGCTGTAGAAACGTGCGTACGACAGCTCTGGAGCTGGCGTGGGGACCGCACATTTTTACGGTCATTTCACGTTTTGTACATCTGAACGTGAGCGTGGAAAAGGACGTATGCCACGTTTTTGTGCGTACGCAACCTTAGTACATGAGGCCCCTGGTCTGGTGACACCGAATGGGGTAGGAGGAGCACCCTGAGCTTATGTCGCACATAACAGTGGTGTCACACCATCGACAGTGGTGGCCCCCATCTCCAAGAGATGGGCCACCTCTGCTGCCAGAGCCGTGCTTGCCTCTGGGTCCCGTAGCCTGGTCTCCACCAACCCATAAAGGGTGGGGGACGGCGCTTGAACTAAATGGGATGACCCATCTCAACGTATTGTCCAACCACGATGGTAAAATGCACCGCTCTCGCCAACACGCATAGCGGTCGCAGAGAGGGCCACCTGACAGCTGAGGAACGCTGTCCAGGAATAACCCGTATTCCTCGGCCCCTATCGCCTCCACCCCTGTTGTGTGTGGACCAAGGGGGGCATCCCATGAAAGAGAGGAGGCTCAGCGAGCGTGGTAGACGTTACGGAGCTAGTCGCTGTACAAACAGCGAGCTGTCTAGACGCCGCGCTTGTGTCTGCTGAACAGGCAACGAGCCGCTTAGCCGTAGCACTCGTGACTGCACATTGTCCGCAGACCCGTCTTCTCACCTTCCACAGACTGTAGAAGGGAGATAAAGGGGATAATGTGGGAAACAAGGAAACTAGGACAAGCGTCCGTATCCACGGGCTCGTGTAATGAGTCTCCAGTCCGCCCACAAAGCTCAAAGGGACGCCGCTTCTTAGAAGCTGGTGAACCAGAGGTTATGTAGACACGCCGTCCGGCCGCCACCCTACAGCAACCGGGCTGAGGGGGGGGTGGGGGGGGAGGGGAAAGGCAGCCTAGAGGAGTATCGCTCTTTAGGGAGTATGTGCTGCCGTTCGGCCGAGCGTTCTTTTTATCCTTATTAGGAAAAGAAAAAGCCTGCGGAACTTCTGGTTCCGCGGTGCTGCTCTCTGCGGCTGCGGAGACGACCCCCTAGAGTGCTGGGGCCGGCCTGGACCCCGCTTCCTCCCGGCCTGCTGATGGGAGGAGCCCGTGAGAATCGCCCCGAACCGGGAACGGTTCTCACAAACGGACTGCTGGTGCGCGAGCACCTCCGACAACCGGGGCCCAAATAGTCTATCCGGAGCTAATGGGCCCTGGACGAGGCTGGCCCGCTCTCGTTCCGAAACCGCAGTGTGAGAGAGCCATATGGCCCTCTGGATCATGGTGGCCCATGCCATATGCCGGCCGGCCGAAAGAGCTATCGGCTGGCATAGCTGGAGGATGGTGCCGGAGAAGCGGGAAACCGTCATCTTGCGGCCTCATCCAGGGCAGAGGAGAGCAGGGCGAGGTTGCCGATCGCCTCCGCAGATTGCGAGGCACAGACGAACACCCTGTCCGTCAGGCCGATAATCTGCTTTCTGGAGGCGGTCGGGGGGCAGCGGCTTCTCATTAGGACGCCATCCGGCGCCCGGACAGAGAAGCGCTGCTAGGCTCTTGAGTATCAGCCCACCCTTCCACGTTGGTGAAGTCAAGTGAAGGCCCTCACCGGGGCCTTCAGAGTAGAAAGGTCCCCACCCGCAGTGCTGAACCGATGGGAACAGGGGGCACTGGGTAACCCGCCGGGAGGAAGACAGGGTGCGAAAACACCCGCCCTGCATGTCATCCGACATGGGGGTGAGATGCCGGCTGGCATAGAGATGCCCTTGATGGTTTCTCCCTCGGAACGACAGTGGCTTCGGTGGAAGCCCGGAGCGGGAGAACCCGGACGCAGAATAAGCAAAAACGTCGTCCAAGGAGGCGACGTCGTAAACCTCGACGTTTGCTCGTTGTCGGTGTCCTGTGGCGTCCGGAACTCGAGGTCCACCGACAGGGAGAAAAAGTTTTTCTTTCTTTTAGGTAATTCCTTCGTTTTCCGTTGATCAGTTACAAAAGCTGAAAGAAAAAGGAGAATGAGCGGCGGTTTGCGCCGCCTTATATACACGTGCCGTGGGAAATGTGGGCGGTGCCTACGTTGATTGGTGCATAGCTGAAAATTTTCAGTGCGCGCGAGCACGCGCACGGGACAAGCCCATAAGGCGAAGCCTACAAGAAATAGAACGTTGTTAGAGCAGTGCACGCACGTTCATGTTAAGAGGATGTAATGATAATGCCAAGAAAATAAAGGCTCCATGGCTATAATAATTTAAATATAATTAACTTATAAAGCATGTAAGAAGACACCGAGAAAATCTGGCTGGCTGACTAAAAAGGCACTGAATTTGGCCACACGGTTGATTCCGGATTCACTACACTTCAAACTCGTGCAACATGCACAAGCTTGAAGCGTAGACAGGCATGTAGTCGTTCACGTGCGGAAACATGCCCAAGATTGAAAATTAACGTTTGTATCATCATTGATCCCTCGGATTGGGGGTATTCTTTTTGTGACACCGGATGCACGTTATGTGAAATGCCTCTGTGGTGGCACTATTCCGCACCGAGTGACATGATACAGATATGAGGGAGAAAAATTAAAAGCAGGTTGCTGCCGGGCGCGTCTTCCCGAGGCACACCGTGCTTCCGCTAGAACTACAGGCTGCTGCCGCTTCAGTTGTGCAATACTGTCGGCAGCGGGCTTCAGGCGTAAGGTCTCGCTGGAGCCGGTAGGACATGGGCCGAGGCATAGAGAGGGAAGAGTTGCGACACTCTCTGATCTCGCCGGCAGGGTGGTCACGTAGTTGATGTAAGCCTGTATAGTTCCAAAACACGCCGCGCTGCCGTGTTCTTCAATGGGACTGCAGCGATTGCAATATTGAATGGTAAATATAAATAAAGAAACACATACCCAAGTACTTTTCTGACTATTGTTGCATATTTGTAAATGTCAGTTTTACATTTGCAGTGGTAGGGTGACAACTGCAAGCTACTTAGATAAGTTTTTAAGTTTGAGGGAAAGCTTCACGTTCCTGTTGGGTAGCACTAGGCTACTGACTTTAGTGGCTTAACCTTACTACTAGTGTTGCACCGATACCATTTTTTGGCCCCCGATACCGATACCGATACCCGGCTGTGCAGTATCGGGCGATACCGATACCATACCGATACCACGCCGTTTGGGAAAAAAAAAATAAACAAATATATATACAAGCTTTTTTTCTTCTAATACTAAAGAACTGCATACTCACTTGGATGTAAAATCATTGCTATCATGGCTTGGTCAGGAACTGCTTAAAAACCTTTGTGAAACAGAAAAAAAGACTAATACACAGTGAATCCAGAATAACTTTTTTATTGCCTACCTGTTATGGGTGACAATAATTGAATATGCCAAAATAGTGCAATATCCATGTAATTACAACATGTAAAATCGTAGTGCAACAAGAAGTTAAATTAAATTAAAATAAGAAATAATATGCATATGAGGTAGAGAGTGCATGGCATTAAGGCCTATCTGAGGTAAGAACAAATCAGAATTGCAATAAGAAATTACTTCCTCCTGTAAGGTCTAGGGCGGCTGATGTGCACTCCTCTAAGTGCAGCCAGGGTAAATTAATAAAAGGTGTCCTATGACAACAAGTTACAACTCCAAAATCCACATTGAAAAAAGTCGTCGAGTAATTTCCTCGGACATCTTTCTTGCTGCTTCACTCTTCTCGTCCCACTGCTCCTTCCTCTGAAGTGAATTGACCAGGGTTTGCTGCTGTGGTCCACCCCCCTTTCTCTTGCTCGCAGCTGCTGCCGACTCAAACTCGTTGTGTTCGCTCACATGTTTTGCCTTCAAATGTTTAATTAGGTTCGAGGTATTAAAACTGGCCGTTTTAGGCCCCGTCCACACGAACCCGGGTATTTTTGAAACCAAACTTTTATGAACCCCGGTTAAATTTTTTTTTGCGTCCACACCACCGGTTCATAAAAAATAACTCTGTCCACACGAGACCGCAAATCCGCCTCAAACGTGCATTCCAAAGCAGTAGGTGGCGATAGCACTCCAAACAGGAAGACCATTTAGCCAATCACAAGGCTGGAAAAATTCATACTGGAAAAACAACAATGGCGAACCGAGGCCGGGCAGATTCCTTCGTGTGGACGGACAGCGAAGTTGAATTACTTCTCACTGTTACTCATGAATTTTAAAATAAGAAGAATTCCAAGAAAATGTGTATTGGGACTCTTGGAGTCGTGTCAGTCCAAGATGATAATCCTGATGATCTGATGATAGTCAAGTGAGATACGTTTGGTCTCCATGGATACTACTTATACTGTTTACCGTCGCACAGCGTGACGTCAAATAATGTCGACAAGGAACCAAAAAACTGCGGTTTTCCTGTCCACACTTGACTGCTGAAACCGGAGTTTTCGAAAAGTTCACCCTGGACTCCGGTTACAAAAAACTCCGGTTTCAGGAGCCGACAACTGCGGTTACGTGTGGACGAACGGCGAAACCGTGTAGAGAAACACACGGTTTCAAAAAAACCGGGTTCGTGTGGACGGGGCCTCAGTTCCACCTCTCGCAAGTTTCTGACCGCAAACCTTGTATGTAGCTGTTGTACTCGCTGGAGTTTCTATGTTGAAATATTTCCAAATCGCCGACATTTTCTCTCCGGTAGCACGCTGGTTTGTTTTTCCTCAACATGAAAAAGCTGCCCCGCCATTGGTTAAGAGCGGCTGTTGCCCTGCTCCCATTGGCCCGGGCGGCCGGATGGGCCAATAGGATAGCTGCTTGGCACGGCATGCACTGAACACGTGTGATCACACACAGCAGTGAGTGCAGTGAGTGAAGGGAGAGAAAGGCACAAGGCGCTGCGTTCCAAGTTTCATATTAGTATCTGTAAATGGCATCGGCGCATTATTTGTTCGTTCTCGTCGATACCGATGCCAGCATTTTAGTGCAGTATCGGGGCCCCTCCCGATACTAGTATTGGGATCGGTGCAACACTACTTACTACAACTGTTCTGAATGAAAGACGATTCAAGATGTTCATTTTTGCGCAACTGGAGTAGGCGATTTTCTTGATTTTGCTTGTAATTCCGATTCACTTACCCGTGGTCAGAGAGCGATTGAAAAAGCAGAGTAACAGTCCATTTAGCATTTAGTTTCCAGGCATTTTCTTCTGATGAGGCAGGAGCTGACCACACAACCATGATACTTTTAAGACTAAGCCATACACCAAGCAGGTCACATACTGTAGGCCTATATTAAAGAATAACAAATGAATGTTGGATGAATTAAATAGTATTTTTTGTATTAAACAATGGGTGAGACAACAAGAATGTGTGTGTGTGTGTGCGTCGTGTGTGTGTGTGTGTGTGTGTGTATCCAACTTGAAAAACAAGAACAAAGTGAAGGAACAGGGATGAATATTGTATATATAAGTGTTAACAAGGAATACAGTGAGGAAAGCAGACAATTAAAAAAGCAATAAAAGTAAAATGGACCACTGGTTAAAAAACCCTCAAGCAAATGCAGATTCCACTGCCATACATCTGCACGCTGCAAAGGAGGATGCACCATGTAAAGCTGGACCAAGTTTTTGAGATGCCGAGTGTTTAGAAAAAAACCCACATATATCAGGCTGAGGTTTGTGGAACCAAAAACAAGTGGGAACAAGGACTAAGAACAACGAAGCAAACATACAGTAAGAGTGAACAACAGCAAAGTAGATTTGGGGGGTATCAATAAGTAAAACAATGTTACAATGTCATGTGTGGAAAAAGAACAACAAATGTGTAAATAGGTGTGCGTGTATATCTAACTTGTAAAACAAGAACAAAGTGAAGGAACAGGGAGGAATATTAATAAGTTATTAATAAACAAAGAAAATTCTCCACATATTCAGGCTGAGGTTAAGGATAGTAAAGTGCATCAGGTCGAAAGGAAGGACAACAATCTCAGCAGTCGCCGCCGCCACCACCATCACCACCACCAGCCACCAGCAGTCGCCACCACCAACAGCTGTCGCCAGCACAAGCCGCCACCACTAGCAGCAGAAGTCGACACCACCATCCTTTGCCACCACCAGCCAGCTCAAGCAGCCATTCCCTCAAGCAGCAGCAGTGTTTGCCGGCACCAGCCCGTTTAAGCCACCAGTAGCAGCAGCCACCGCCATCAGCATCCACCATCAGCAGCATCCACCATCAGCTGCAACACCATCAGCTGCATACACCATCAGCAGCAGCAGCCGCCGCCGCCACCAGCACCCGCAGCCACCAACTGCAGGAGAGTGAAAATAATCAGACAAGACCTTGAATAGCCTGTAGGTCAATGAGTTTCCCCACACATGGCCAAATTGCTGCCAAGTTAGGGAAGGGGTCGACAGCTTACATTATGAAAAAAAGAATGACACTACTGTCTGTATAATACCATTTGAAAGCTTATTATTATGGCTTATATTTTTTGTGTGGAATAATTTCTATTCATATATGTAATCCAAAGCATTTTCAAGGGTATAATTAAACAAAATCAACCTTATTTCTACTAGCGAATAGCATCAGACACATAGTACTCCAACACCGTCAGGTTCAGCAGATTAAACCTGTCGTTAAACCCGTCGTTATTGATCCGATTAATCCTACATCAATAACTAACTAAGTAAAAGTTGTCACTTGAGTAATTCACTACTTAACTTCTGGTGCAGTGATACCTTCACAACTGGCGAAATAAAGCTGACTAACTAGCAGGCGATGACTGAAAATCGGTCGTCTACCATTAGCAAGATGAAATATATACAGTATATAATTACGCTGTGCACATTCAAATAAAGATCAGTCTATGCATCATAAAGGCCCTCTGATATAACATAGTGCATCCTAACTCTCATCCTAATTTAGAAATGATCATAGGTCAGTGTCCTGTTAAAAACTATTGTTGATCATGCTGACCAATGCATGTTTAGACCCTCATCCAATTATCTCCATCTATGTCTCCATCTTATTATGACCTGCAGACCAAGCTGTGATGGTGTTCGAGCAGCCTCAAACCTTCAAGGATTCCCAAACACAGTGGATGGATCCAGCTGTGGAGAACCATATCTAAAGGATTCATCATTACATGTGACATTATCATCAAACCGGCCCCTGAGATCTTACTGTCCATCGCAGAGGTTACACTGAATGGTGATAAGGACTGTCTGCTGTACACAGAGATTCCTCTACTAGTGTTCAACACTGTCTCCTGTCTACAAGGTTTTGTGCGCCAGTCATCAACAATACCAGTTCAAGATGAAGTTTTGTTGACACTCATGAAGCTCAGACATAACTTCGCTGTAGCTGATTTAGCGAGGGGCTTTAAAAGATCAGCCAGTCAGGTCAGTAAAACATTTCCACATTGGGTAGATATTCTTGCTGAGCACACCAAGGACCTCATTCCATGGCTACCCCCGTGACACAATAAAACGAACTAAAAAAGATTAAGACTCGCGCTTGAGTCTTACAGCCATTACTATGCAACACTGTTAAGTAGCTTGTTGCCATTGCTCCATCAGGGATGCTGATGTTTATTTCAGAGGCTTTTGGTGGGACGTGAAGTGACAGGTATATTACACAGAACTCAGGGTTTCTTAATTGTTTACGTCCTGGTGATGGGGGACCGTGGGTTCAAAATTAGAGATCTTGTTGAGGAGAGGATAGTGAAACCAGTGTACACGGAAACACAGCCAGTTGACTAATGAGCAAGTGACTCGGTGAGATGGATAGCAAATGTACGCATTCTTGTGGAACGGGCTATAAGGCGTCTCAAAGTGTTCAAGATCCTGTCACAAACCGTGTTTATAAGCTTAGTTCCTAAAATTGATAAAATTCTTCAGATTTGTGCATTTCATAAATCGAGAGTGCTTATCTTTAGCAAATAATGTCTTACATAATCTTACACAACATCTTGTATATTTATGAATTACATTTATTTATTCCTTTTTTGATACATACACATATTTATTTATTTATTTATAGAGAGAAACATACATAAATAGATGCACTTGTACAGAGATAGATGCAGAGATACAAACACAGATTCATACATAGCATTTAGATAGACATAAAGATAAGAAAAACGTGACTTCTGAATTCATCACATTGTTGAAATGGGGTTAATGTCATATTTACTTTATTTTTTTTACAATAGTAACGGTAAGTAACAATTTATATATATATAATATATATATATATATATATATATATATATATATATATATATATATATTATATATATATATATATATATATATATTTTTTTACCGTGTTTATATATATAATAATAAGTTGTATTTATACATCAAATGTAAATAGTAACACTAACAATTTATTTCTACAAATATATATTAAGTTTTATTCTACAAATGTAAATAGTAACACAATATCAATTAATTGAAACAAATATATTTATTACGTTTTATTTATACTTCAAATGTATTTAATCCATTGTTTTGTTATGTTTGCATCTCACAGAGTGAGACTTACCAACTGATATGTTGGTTAATTACAAAACCTTGGGGCAGAGAAGTGGTTTATTTTCTCCAAAATCATCAGCCAACCTAGGAAGCATATCGTTTGTCAGTGTAATCTTTGCCAAATGGAATTTCCAATTCTAAATGTTCCTTTTGTGTCCAGATAACCAGTTTGCAGCTCTGTAGACCCAGGCACATCATAGTCACTTGTGTCTAAAATAATTGAAAATACATTAAATTGGCACCAAATAATGAATATTAGTTCACATTATATTGTTTATCAAGTGTGATAGGCTAATGCAGCTAGTATTTCTTGCCATTAAAAACAACCCTGCTTACCTGAAGGTAGTCTCCAGCTCTTCCATTTGGCAAAACTAGGTACTTTCCATCATCCAAGATTTTGATGTTCACCTTTTGGCCGGGTGAGAAATTCTTCGAGAGACATCGGACTCTTGAAGGGGCACTTGATCTCAAGAAGTCTTGTCCCGTCAAGAATCCCATCTGGACTGGCTGCCAACCAGGGGTGGTCAGGATGCACCACAAGTCATTTGTTGTGCACAGAACGCCCCCTGCTCTCAAGGAGTGTGATGACCCTGACTTCATTTTCAGACCCATATTTCGTGGCTGTGTTGCCCGGTGAAGGTGGGGTACACGTGCTCATTAAGAAATTTTTGGGGATCTGTGGTGTGTCGTTTGGGGACTCGTTTCAAGGGCTTCACTTTGTTTTTAGAAGTGGTGGAGACAATAATCATAAGCTTAAGTGTGGTTTGAAAAGTGCTGGCCCTGGGTACCCTTATGTAAGCTATTCATCCATTCAACGCTGCATTACAATATGCTCGCAGTGTATTGTCAGGTGTTGAAAATCCTATTTGAACAATAAAAGTTGAAAACCACAGTTTGTGCTTTGGCTTGTTTTGTAAAATGGCGTTGGAAACACCAGGGTATTGGCTCGGGTTATGTAATACTAATACACACAGGACAAAGAACAGTGTTGGCAATTTAACACTTATCTTGACATCAACAAAGTTTACCAAACAATGCCAGACTGTAAAGGGGGTACGAAATGAAACGAGGTACTGAGCATCAGCCTTTTGAAGATGAGCAGGGGCTGCTGGTAGCATATGTTATGCTGCATTAAAAAAAAAAAAAAAAAACAAGCGCCCAGAGTAGAATTGCATCTGCCAAACCCTGACCATCAGTAAACACTTGCGAAGGACCAATGTACTCGTTACAACATCATAAGCAAATTGCCCACAAATAAAATCCCCCACAGTTTAGGATGTTCTAAGTCGTATAGGCTTCGCCTTTTAAGGCTATCGCTATTGGGTTATCCCTAGGCGTGAGCCGTAGCACTGAAAATTTTGTAATCCCCGCCCACCAACAGCGTGGGCCTCAATCACGTCCGCGGGCCACCCATATATTCGGGCGCCGGCGGACGATCTGCTCCCATTTTCTTCAGGAGCGATCCTAGCATACTGATTATACCATGGACTCCGAGACGATCCGCATCTGCAGGTCTTGTAACACCGGTTACATCCTGCCCGAAGACGGCCACGAAGTGTGCGAGGGTTGCCTGGGGCATGAACATGCCCTCTTGGCGCTCTCGCCGCTGTGCTTGTGTCAGCATTGTAAGGCGCTGTCGGCGGAATACCGACAGCGCCGAAGCCGACACTGCCGCCGCCGTCGCCGAAGGTGCCGACGACTTCTCCATACCGCTCGACGATGCCCTCTCCATCCTTGCGGGCGCGGAGTCGGACGACTCCGACCGCGGCGAGGAGGGGGTGTCTCCCCCGGCTTCCCCTCTCCGAATGGAGGGGCCGGAGCCCGGGGCAGCAGCAACTGTGCCCGTCTCTGCCACCACCTCACTTCCAGTGGTTGGAGCTTTGGTGGCAGAGCTTCCGGGCATTATCGCCAGGGTAGCCGCAAACCTTGGCCTTGCGGTGCCTATGCCTCAGGCCCCCCAACGCCCGGACCAGCTGCATGGAATCTGGGGGCTCGAGGCCGCGACACGCCCTGCCCGTCTCGAACCGATCTGGCCGATGTTTCCCGCCATCAGACCGTACTTTAGTGGGGCTGCGGCGGAGCCCGGGAAGCTCGGAGCTCCGGTGAAGACCTTCATTCAGGTCACGAAGACGGAGGGCCTGACAGACCGGGGTTACAGGGCGGTACCGCCGCTGGACCCCGCTCTGTGCGCTGTCTTTGGGGTGAAGCCGGGGCTCGGCGGCCGCCGCCCCACTCCCAAAGACCAGCTGACGGCCAAGCTCACAGACAGGGCGCATCAATGCATGATGCAGCAGATGGCGGTTGTGAACAACATCGCCCTGCTAGCGCATGACATCTCCACCATGGCGGCTGACCCTCATCGTCTGGCTGAACGGGCAGTCGACGTGGCGAAAGCTGCCGGTGTCATCCTCTGCCTCTGTTCCACCGGTGCGGTAACAGCGGCCCGGACGGCGGCATGGCAGCACCTGATTCAGCGGAACCTGTGGCTGCAACAGACCCCGGGCATCCCTGAGCCGGTGAGGCGTCAGTTGCTAGAGTGCCCCATCAGCCCGGACGGGCTGTTCGGGCCCCGCCTGTCGTCCATGATGGACGAGATGCAGGCTGCTTCCGAGGAGGCAGAGAAGTTCCGGAGACACGTCTCCCGCCCTCCGCCTCCACCCCGACAGCAGCGCCCCGCCCCGGGTTCCCGTCGCCGCCGTGGGCCCCCGACAGCCACCGTTGCGGCGCCGCCGGCAGCTCCTCCTGGCCCCCCGGCTCACAAGCCCCGCCCGCCCCCGTCGTGGGCTGTGGCGAGCGGCCAGCAGGGGCCCCGGGCAGCGGGCTCATGGGGCAATGCCCCTCCCCACAAGCGCCGGCGAAGGCCATGATGGGGCGAGGGAGGACGCGTGTGACGGGCGAGAAAACAACGGCTCTTTTAAGAGCCACCCATCTTTTTAAAGACGGCTGTTTTCTCCCCACATCCCAGTTAACGCCGGAGCCTGTCGGCTCGGCCATAACTGTTTCGCGCGCATCTCCCACTACGTATAGGCAGGCCGTCAATAAACCTATTATTGATCGTGCCAGCCCATTGCCTCTTGAAAGGCAAACTCGCCCGGCTAATCAGCCCCGCCCGCCTCCATCGCAGGCCGCGGCCAGCGGCCAGCAAAGGCCTCGGGCAGCGGGCTCATGGGGCGATGCCCCGCCCCACAAGCGCCGGCTATTACGGGGCGAGGGAGAAGCGTGTGACAGCGGGAAACGTCTCTTTTCTAAAGACGGCTGTTTTCTCCACACACCCCAGTTAACGCCAGAGCCTACCGGTTCGGCCGTAACTGTTTCACACGCATCTCCCACCACAGATAGGCAGGCCGTCAATAAACCTCACATTATTGATCGAGCCAGCCCTTCATTACCTTTACAAAGGCAGCCTCGCCCGGCTTCCCATTCCCGCCCGCCTCCGTCGCAGGCAGCGGCGAGCGGCCGGCGAAGGCCTCGGGCAGCGGGCTCATGGGGCGATGCCCCGCCCCACAAGCGCCGGCTATTACGGGGCGAGGGAGAAGCGTGTGACAGCGGGAAACACCTCTTTACTAAAGACAGCTGTTTTCCCCCCACACCCCAGTTAACGCCAGAGCCTTCCGGTTCAGCCGTAACTGTTTCACACGCATCTCCCACCACATATAGGCAGGCCGTCAATAAACCTCGTATTATTGATCGAGCCAGCCCTACATTACTTTCCCCTCACCACATCATGCCTGGCATGACATGTGGCGGGGCGGCCGCTGAAACGAGCTCTCTGTCTACGAATGACACGCAGGTCGTTCACAGTGTCGGCAGTTTGCTACCCAGTCGCAGTGTTATTCCTCCTCGCGTCCCAACGCTCGGGAGAGAGGGAGCTACACTATTATCACAAGCTGAGCAGGCAGGGCATGCCTCTGCTAATGACACACACACCCAGCCCTTTCGGGCAAAGCTCCCCATGGGCTGCGAGGAGGGATCCTCCCCTCGCAGCGGCGGCAGGGGCTCAAGCGTGGCTCGTTTCCATGACAGCCGCATCGAAACAAGAGGCTGCACGGCCGCTTTCGAAGCATTACTCGGAATGGCTGAACGCATGCAGCCTGGCCAAATGGATGGACAGGCTGATCAGCAAGGGTCACACCCTGCAGTTCACCTCCGGTTCCGCCGGCGATTTCAACGGGATTGTGGGAAACAACGCTGTCATCCAAGGATCAACAGCTTGTCACTTTTGGCGGAGCTAACAGCAGCTTCTAGCGAAAAAAGTGATTTCCGCAGTCCCGCAGGGAGAGGAAATGCAGGGATTTTATTCCCGTTATTTCCTGGTACCCAAGAAAACAGGAGGGCTGAGACCGATTCTCGATCTAGCCCTATTCAACAAATGCATCGCGGAGAGGCCGTTTCACATGTTAACAATCAGACGAGTGTTACAGTGTGTAAAACCGGGCGACTGGTTCACATCAATAGATTTGAAGGACGCCTACTTCCACGTCACAGTGATCCCCAAACACAGGAAATTCCTGCGTTTCTCATTCCAAGGGTCACACTACCAGTACAACCGTCTCCCGTTCGGCTATTCTCTAGCCCCACGAACGTTCTCCAAGTGCGTGGAGACGGCTCTCCAGCCGCTGCACGCAACAGGAATGAGAGTACTGTTCTACTTGGACGATCTGCTTTTGATGGCTCACTCCAAGGAGGAAGCGGCTATTCAAACAAAAAGACTGGTAATTCACCTGTCGAATTTAGGCTTCGCCATAAACTGGAAGAAAAGCTCCCCCCTCCCCTCACAGAGTGTGATGTATTTGGGGGTAGAGCTGGATTCAGCTGTAATGAGAGCACGGCTCTCACAGCAGAGGATGGAGACGTTGTGGTCTCTCCTCCGCCGTTGTTCCCCGGGCAGCGTCGTGACAGCCCTCTCTGTCATGAGGCTGCTGGGCATGATGTCGGCCGCTCACACGGTGGTGCCACTTGGGCTGCTTCACATGAGGCGGCTGCAGAGATGGTTTTCTCGCCTGCGCATCGACCCGGTGCGTCAACGGCGGCGCAGAGTGACCATTCCCCTATCAGTGGGCCCCGATTTGACCCACTGGGGCGATCCCCGAACTCTCGCGAGAGGGGTGCCGTTGGGCAGAGCAACGTCACACATCTCAGTGTTCACGGATGCTTCTCTGTCGGGCTGGGGAGGAACATGCGAGTTTCACGTAGTGGGCGGCGTTTGGCCGCCCCCCGTGACCATGCATATAAACGCATTGGAGCTCCTCACTGTGTTGAAGGTGGTCCAACACTTTGCCCCAATGTTGACGAATCAACACGTAATGATTCGCACGGACAACAAGGCGACAGCAGCATACATAAATCGCCAAGGGGGCGTGCGCTCGGCACAGCTGCTGAGCATAGCGAGACAGCTGTTATGCTGGGCGCACGCACACTTGCTCTCCATCAGAGCAGCGTACATCCCCGGTGTCTTGAACAGAGGAGCCGACATGATGTCGAGGGGGGGTCCCCAACCAGGAGGCTGGACTCTGCACCACGATCTGATGAATCAGATATGGAGCGAGTTCGGGAAGGCGGAGGTCGACCTATTCGCTACGCGGGAGAACACACAGTGCGAGCTGTGGTTCTCTCTCAGCGCAAAGGACAATCCCCCGCTCGGGGTGGATGCGTTCGCTCACAGACCGTGGCCGAACACACTCCTGTACGTTTTCCCACCCGTTCCCCTGATTCCCCAAGTCTTGGACCGCGTCCAAGAGGAGCGGCTGTGTATGATTCTCATAGCACCGCAACGCACGAGTGCACCGTGGTTTCCCTGCCTCCAGCGTCTGCTCTCGGGGCCGCCGAAGGTACTCCCTTGGCGGCGAGACGCTCTCTCACAGGCAGGGGGAGCAATCATAGATTACCCAGAGATCGGCCAGCGCTTGTGGGCCTGGCCGCTGAACGCGAGCGCCTAGAGGGTTACTCGGCTAAATGGGCGGCTTTCCAGAGATGGTGCACGGAGAGGGGTGGTGATCCCATCTCCTGCCCTTTGCCGCAAGTGCTCTCTTTCCTCCAGTCACTTATGGAAAGAGGGCTGGCTTTTAGCACGATTAAAACGTACGCGGCTGCTGTTTCATCATGCCACGAAGGTTTCGGGGATAAAACTGTTTTTAGTCACCCCTTAATGAAGCGCTTCCTAAAAGGTGTGAGGAGAGAGCGACCTGTGACGCGCTCTCTCACTCCACAATGGGATTTAACACTGGTGCTGCGCGCACTGGGTTTAAAGGCCCCATTTGAGCCTCTTGACCAGGTGCCCCTCAAGTTTGTGTGTCAGCCAAGGACAGCTTTGCTGCTGGCGCCCTGACGTCAGCTAAGAGAGTGGAGCGACCTGTCTGCACTCTCTGTAGCCCCTTCTTGTCTTAGAATACAAGGGGGACGGGCAGTTCGGCCATATTACGCCCGAATTCGGCTTTTATACCAAAGAGTATTACTAGCTCGTTCAGATCGACGGTAATAACACTCCATGGTTTCTTCTCTCCCTCCTCATCAATCTTGAGGAGGAGGCGACAGCCCCATCTCTCTTGTGCCCCCGTGCGCGCGCTTGCCTGTTATGTGAAACGCACGGCGGCTCTGCGCAAATCTCAACAGTTATTTGTGCATTACAGAGACCATTCCCAAGGCCTTCCCCTGACGAAACAACGGCTGTCACATTGGCTGTGTGATGCTATCACACAGGCTTATGTGTCAGCGGGGGTTGAGCCGCCTGAGAATATCAGGGCTCACTCGACCAGAGGAATATCGTCCTCTGTCGCTCTGCAAAGAGGGATGCCGATGGAGGATATCTGCACAGCAGCCTCCTGGGCTTCCCCATGCTCTTTTATTAGGTTTTACCTAAGAGACATGTCGCGCCTCTCTATGACACACTCAGTTCTGGGTGCTTTGTCGGAGTGAGTGTGATTGTGTGACTATTCCCCTCGCATATTAAACAATGTGAGGTGGAGTCGAATGTTCATGCTGAGAGCTTTTGTGTCTTATCCGACACATTAGAGCTGCTCGTTGATGACATGCCATTAGACGCATGACATGTTATGCTATGTCTGACGCATGATACTAGGCTATATGTATGTAGCTGTGTTTCTGGTACCAATCGGGACCAATGAGGCATAGACTATATCGTGCTTCGCCCTTTTAACCCAATAGCGATAGCCTTAAAAGGCGAAGCCTATACGACTTAGAACGATAGTTACGTATTGTAACTCTAGATTCTATGAGTATAGGCGCAGCCTTTTAAGTGTCGGCCTCATGGTCCTTTTTAATAGCTGAAGAAAAGCTGTTTGTAGGGAGCAGATCGTCCGCCGGCGCCCGAATATATGGGTGGCCCGCGGACGTGATTGAGGCCCACGCTGTTGGTGGGCGGGGATTACAAAATTTTCAGTGCTACGGCTCACGCCTAGGGATAACCCAATAGCGATAGCCTTAAAAGGCTGCGCCTATACTCATAGAATCTAGAGTTACAATACGTAACTATCGATCACACAGGTTATGCGAGAACATATTTATGTCAGCATAGGCCTAGAGGGTTCAAATCTAACGTCACATATCTCAATCAGACAAAACAACTATAAACACATTGGCAATCGCACTATGTGAAGCTGCTACTAGCTGCAATCTATATATACAATGCATACTAGCTGGAGCACCAACCAGAATCAGATCACAATCGCTTAGGAACGTGGGTAACCTTTGGCCAGGTCATCACGAGCAAACAAAACCAGCAGCAAAGTTTACGTAAACCAATTTGGCAATTTCTTACCTTATGTGGCCCTCCACATGCAGGCTAGATGATGTATCCATATCGTTACCCAGTGTCACAAACATCCATTTACAGGAAGGACCGGCTATTTTCTGAATAAAAATGTCAATTTTGGCCGTCTGTCTTGAAACTTCTCCATTATAACGCTGTGTACAGACAGCACACGTTTACCCTCCTCCCCCTTGCGCCAGTGGCGGCTGGTGATCAAAAATGTTGGTGGGGCACAGTAAGAGACAGGGGGTCTGGGGTCTGAGGTCCCCCCCCCCCCCATCATTTTCTTTTTTAAGTTAATAGATTTGATTTCTTGTATTCTGGTGCATTTTGGGTATGGTCACTACCTATTTACCTACTATTCATTCAGATTCATAGCCTACATCCTGACTTGCTATTTGACCCATTGTGGTTATTCGGATATTTAGACAAAAGATGATCACTGTCCTATAGCGTCCATTTTTCGGGAGTCTCAATGGCTACTTCAAATGCAGTTAGAAATATGGGGCAGTTGCTTCATTTTGTTTGTATGCTACAGGCCGAAAGACTAAATTAATATGTAACTTACTTGCTCCTTTTAAGTATAACATTGCTTGGGGAGTCCAATTCCTCCACTGAAAATGGTGGAAAGTGCTTACAACTCTCTGTGCTAGTTAGCGATCTATCTCTTCTCTATAGTTGTGTTGCGCGAATGCTGCTGAGGGAGGTAGCCTTTTTGATTGATTCGCTGAATTGTCCAATCATGTGGTGATAACAAAGAAGGTAAGCGATACCATTGGCCTGGGGCGCACACTGGTGCGACCTGAGGGCAAATTTCCTTGCGCCAATGAAAAGCTGTCTCTGCTTGATAGACAGCAAAAAGTTAGCAAGCTTACATTGACTTCAACGTGGCCGGCGCCCCTGACTTGGAGGAGGGCTTTATTTCGAATGACCAATAACTAGCCTAGCCCAAATCATTGACATATATCACACAATTAAAAGAGGATAAACACTTTGTATTTTTGTTGATTCATTTCGTATTGATAATAGTTGATTAATAGTTGGCAGATATATTCGAGTGAATATTTCACGGAGAGGCGGCGCCCAGCGTCCTGTATTGACCCACCGCCACTGCCTTGCGCCTATCGCATGATTTAGACTCGACGATTTCAGTTGAGTATGTGGGGATTTTTTCTGTCCCAATTGGTTTGCACATTTATAAAAGTGGTGGGGACAAAATTCGTATTTTAAATAGTGGTGGTGGGGACATGTTCCACCCGTCCCCCGTAATCTACGCCTATGCGTTTCACTGTGCTGCTAGGCAAAGTCTCCTATCGTTATGCCACACCTCTGACCTGCTCTTGGTCTTTGTGTTTGTTTCCAATGTAGATATTTGATTGGGGGACAAAGCAATGTAGGATTGGTAAAACACTGAACACTTCCTACATGTCAGACGTGTGCTATGATCATGGTTTCTGAAGAGTCGGGGAGAGGGTGTGGAATAGTTTTGTTCTCGCCTTGATGGACGGGGATATGTGTGGCATCTGTGGCGCCTAAATTTAATATGCTTTGCCTTTACCAGACCAACATTCTTCTTTGCACCAGTATTCCACTTCCTTTGCACATCAGTAGGCTACATGCTGTCCCTGTCACACCTTGCCTGACTGCATTCTCAAACTACAAGGAAAGGAATGGTTTCACATGTTCTTATCACATACTAAAACCGACTTCTATGCTTTAAAGGTTGTATCAGTGATATTTGGTGACTGGTATTTGAAGCGAGATCCCACA
>OLKM01003847.1:0-28975 GCA_900291075.1 Melanogrammus aeglefinus | reverse complement strand
ATTGTGGATTTCATCATGCAGTCCTGGCGTGTGGTTTTTCAGTCAGTGAAGATGTGTACGTAGTTCAGGCAATAAGGACAGGTTTTGTTAAGGTTTTGGGATCTATTTTGTAAGCTGTGATTTAGTTTCATTTTCATAGAAGATGAGGCACCTGTATCAAGATAAGCTTAATCATACTTTTACTTAAACTGAGTGTTTTCGAACTTAAATATACTTTCTTTTCCAATGTTTTATCTGTAACTGTTTTGCGGGAGCAATTAAGGGTGTGGGGGAGGAATTATTTTGCTTTATATTTAGCCATATTTCTCTTAATTTATTGGAGCTGTATTGTAAGTATCAATGTTCAAAGTATTATTAATCTAAAAAAACTAAGCATTTCTCAGTGCTTATTTTTAACGCGTAGTTTGCTTTACATTTAGTAGATGTTCCCTTATGTATTGGCTTGTATTAAGTTTCAATTTTCAGTATTTTATGCTAAAAACAATCATTTTTCAGCGGCCTTATTTTCAAAACTCTGATTTTCTTAATTCATTTAGGTATATTTTTCCCTTATTATTAGGACTTATTAAGTTCAATTTCAAGTTAAAATTTAATCTAAGAACTAAGCATTTCGCTTTTTTTCAACCACTGTATTTTGCTTTATATTTAGGTATATTTCCCTTATTATTGGATCTCATTAATTTACAATTTTTCAAGTATTTTTGTATTCTTTAAAAAAGCACAGCATGGTTCAGCTTATTTTTCAACACTGTATTTTGCTTATATTTAGTATATTCCCTTATTATTGGGCTTATTTAAGTTCAATTTCAAGTATGTTATTCTTAAAAACGCAAAGAGCATTTGTCAGCTTATTTTCAAAAAACTGTTTTGTGCATATATTTTAAGGTATATTTCGCCCCTTATTAATGTGGGCTGCTATTTAAAGTTAATTCTCAAGTGTTTTAAATCTAAAGAACAAAGCTTTTTTCAAGCTTATTTTCGAAACTGTATATTGCTTCATATTTAGTACTATTTCCTTATTAATTGGCTTTATTAATTCAATTTCAAGTAAGTTAATTCTAAAACTATAGGCAATTTCAGGCTTATTTTCACACGATTCTGCTTAATTTAGTAATATTTCCCTTATTATTGGGCTTATTAAGTTCAGATTTTCAAGTAAATAAATCTAACTAATGGATTTTCAAGCTTTATTTCCAACACTGTATTGGGCTTATCATTAGGGTAATATTTCCCTTACTTATTGGCTATTAAGTGTTTCAATTCTCCTCTAAGGTAAATTAATCTAAACTAAGCATTTCACGCTTATTTTCATATACACTTTGAATTACTACTTATTTCGTAGACTTTAAAATCATATTTCAAGATTTTCTTATTCAAGTTAAATAACTTGCTGCATGGACAGATAATTTTCACTAGTTTACAGTAGACTTCTGCCTGCAATTTTTGTGCCTTACATCTTATATTCCCCAGTCTACCCTTTTTTGCAGGTTGTGTGTGTTCTATAAACAATGTTTACAGTATTTCATTGTTGTTGACACCGGTCATGAGAGTGACGTGTCTCGCTGTGTGCAGTGGTGTGCGGTGGTTCCTGTCATGTTTTTTTGGTGTTCAAATAAAGGCAACGCTCGGAGTATTGTTGTGCGTGTACTGGGCACGAGAGTTGCGGTCAGCTGCTGTAACCTGGGGCTCCTGTCTCGTTTCCATTCCCGCACTTGCTCACCCAACCCGGTATCACGAAGATGTTGGGTGCTCTATCCGCACGAAACGACGTAATCTATCTGAATCGTGTCCCGAGTGCGATTGTAATCGACTTTTTTCGTTGAAACAGCATCACGAAATGTTAACCAATGCATTTCTGAATGCACTATTCCTTCCTCACATATATTCTTCCGTCATAATCTATTTTCAAACCCTAAATACATCCTTCACAATTCGCACCTAGCGGCGACTGTATTTATATGAAAGTTAAAAATCGCACATTTCTCCGTAAAAAATTGTTTTTTACATGAGAAACGCACTTTGTTATCATGGCGAAGTATAACCCGCCAATATTAAAAGCATTGAAAGCGTCTATCCGGTGAACTTAGGCCTACGTCACGGAATAGACGCTTCCGTGAGCTCTTTTGCCTATTTGAATGAGTTTTTTAGGATTATTTTTCTGTTGAAAATGTAATGAAATAATTATATTTTAGCATAGTTTCACGCCATTAAGAAGTGTTTATCAGATGAAACATTCTTTAGCGATGAAAATGTGCATTTTTACTTTCATAATTTCGGTCGCTATTTCGGCGTAATAGTGAAGGCATTGTTGTGTGGTTTCTGATAGTGATGACCAAGTAAGTATAGTTAGTGAAGGATGTGCATTCAGACGATGCAATTTTGAGGTTAACATCTTCGTGATGCGTTTCACGGAAAAGAGTCGGAACAATCGTTGTACTCTTGGGACGACTACCGATTCACATAGCATTAACGCGGTTTCGTTTGCGCTCATATTCGAGCACGAGACACTTCTCGTGATTACCGGTTGGCTGCACCACGCAATAAGAAATGAAAGGCCTCTGCTGATGTCCAAACGGTGGGCCTGCTAGTACTATTCTGCGACGCTCTCTTTTTGTTCGACTGGTTTCAACTTGTTCCAATAATTTTCCTTATTAGTCTCGGACCATGCCCACTATTTCCGATCTGGACTCTCTCACTGCTTTTCTTCGGGTGGATAGATAACGAAACCCATTTGGTACGAAGGTCACGATATTCTAGTTTGTTAAACTCGCTATCTCAAAATTTTGACGAGGCGCATGTTAGTGGCCGTACGGTTCAATATCAGTTTCCGATTAGCAAAAAGAGTTTTATTACCATCGCTTCGCTTACACCTGTATCACTCTCATTCTCACCCTCTCTTCTCACGATTTAAAGATAGCCTCTTACAATAAGTTTAGAATGACCCAAAGTATGTGATTGAAACCAGTCGTAGTTCGGCTTTCGCTTTGGCTATCGGTTATTTAGTTGATGACTTCTCTAAGCATACGGTCTTTCTTGTGTTAGGCGCACATGGGCTAATTTGCATACATGCGGCACAGGATAGCCACTCAAACCAATAACTAGTAATCATATTATGTATCAGGCTATCTTAGGTCAACGGCAATGGGTCTATGTTTTTAATGTGATGTCAATTTTGCCCTTCAGGACCTTGTCTTTCTTCCCTATGTTCTGTTTGGTCTTGTTAGCAGGCCTTATACTGTGCTGACCGAATCACTAAAATTTGGAATTTCCCGACGTTGGTATTGGTGGTAAACTATGGTCTAAAATAGGCATATTTCCCCCAGAATAAAAAGTATGGTCCGCATTTTTTGCACAGAAAAATATCCTTTAAAAAAACTATTATCCAATAGGAAAAGCATTGCTTCACACCAGGGAAACGTTTTGTAGTCTAAGTTTTAGGGGTGTCTGGGGGGTTGCCGGCGTTTGCACCCCCCTTCTTCATCCACCGCTGTCTTTGCATCCCCACACTTTGCTCCCTGTTGCTTTCCGCGAATTGCTCTTTTCTTCAACAGAGATCGCTACGCATCTTTGTGCATATAGCTGTTGCAGTGCATTCTCTACGTGTGCTCAATGGTTTGTGTGACGGTTTCCAAAGTATCTTGTTTAGGCCTCATTTTGCTTACACGATTTTTGAATATTTACATTGCCTTTAATGATTGTTATAGTTTATATTGGTTTAATTTTTTTTACTTTATAAAGCTATCTTTATAACGTTTCTCTCTTGTGTTTTATTGGTGTTGCTCCAAACCTTCTTTTACTATTATGTTTGTTTGTTTGTTTTTTTAGCTTTTAGTTGTCTTAGAGAGAATGGAGGTTTGGGAGAAATAAAAAAGGGTAGCTACCAGTTCTTAATAACATTTAAAGGTTCAGACAGAGAAAGTTGTTCGTTGTTTAGTTCAGATTATCAGAAACTCATAACCCTGGACCATGTTATGTGTAGAGGGCCATGGTGCAGAGGTTTATTTTTTTTCGAATTTTGCTTGTGTAATAAATATTTTTAACTGTTATCCCATTTGTTTTATTTAATTGTTGTATAGGGTATCACAAAACGGAATTTTGAATACCGAAAAAGAAGTAGGTAAATATATTGAGCGTTTTGCGATAGCTTGCTAATTTCTCTCCAGTAATGCGCACAGATTCATAGAATAAATACATAAGATATATTGTATATATAGTTGGTATATGCTACACGATGTGAACCTCCTGAAGATGCGCAATTTGATTGTGGGTTCGTTATTCGGGTATATTGGGGCAATATCCCATGATGACATTCTCAAACTCGGATATTGTTTTCATCCAATTTGTCAGCCTGATAACAAATCGGACCTTCCGGGATCGGGGGCTATTCCCCCCCTATTCACTTCGCCTTCGGCGTGAATGATTGTTTGCTTATAACCTAGATAGATAAATAGCCAAGTGGTCTTTATTAAATACCCAAACTACACGGTCGGGAATCCATTTTAGGTGATTCGGCTCACACACAGTTATAGCCTTCCAAGACCACACAGAGACAGCAGGGGAGAAAACAAGTCTGAATGGAAAATACATCACATTAAAACTAGACCCATGCGTTGATAGATAGACAGATAAGAATGATAATTAAATATGTTATATTTATTTGGCTTGCGGAGCCAGCCAATCCTGTGCACGTATGCAATAAGCCATGTGCGCCTAACACAAAGAAAAGACGTAATGCTGAGAAGTCATACTAAAATACCGATAGCAAGCACGAAAGCCGAACCAGACTGTATCAATCACATACTTTGGGTCCATTCTAACTTATTGTAAGAGGCTATCTTTAAATCGTTGAGAGAGAGAGAGTGAGAGTGAGAGAGATAGGGAGCGAGCGGAGGTATAAAACTCTTTTCCTATTCGGCATATTGAACCGTCGGCCTAATGCGCCTCGTTTTTGAGAAGTCGGACTAACGGACCTTCGGACCAATGGGTTTCGTTTTCGGAACATTGAACCGTCGGAATAGTGGCATGTCGATCTAATGGGAAATTTTTCGGAACATTGAGACGTCGGAACAAAGAGGCGTCGGAATTACGGCATGGCACCGTCCAAACCCCCTGTGCGGTACTATCACTGGACGTAGAGAAAGCCTTTGATCGCCTTGAATGGCACTACTTATGGGCTGTTCTCCATCATATAGGATTTGGTATCCACTTCATCAATATAATAAAAACACTCGCCTTCAGCCATGGTAATGACTGGCAAGATCTCTTTTTTTTTTCAAATCTTTTTATTGATTCACAGTTGCAGTGGACAGTACATTCGGAAAAAGTCACATCTTCATTTTTTCATTTTCTATATAACCCAACCCCCACCCTACCCTTCCCGGAGACCTAAACATCCGGGCCAAAAAAAATAAAAGAATATAATGAAATTGAACATTGAAAAAAAAAAAACATTCATTCAACATACATTGTTGTTTGCTGCCTGCGTCTCTGCATGTCAGGTTAGCCATTTAGCAGGTCGGCCAAGCTGTGTGTGAGAAGTCATCTCTAAGGGAAGGGGGAGGGTCGATATATCAGTAAGGTGTGAGTGTAGTCAGGGGTCAAGTCAAGTCAGGGGGACGTTTCAGTGGCAGGGAGTTTGTCGACATACTCAAGTAGAGGTTTCCAGTGTGAATAAAACTTCTCAGGACGGCCTCTAAGACTGAATTTGATTTTCTCCAGTTTCAGTAAAAATAATAAATCTTGTAGCCAGGATTTAAAGGAAGGTGGCTGGGAGGATTTCCATAAGAAAATAATCTTTCTGCGCGCAATCAAAGACGCAAAGGCTATAACATTATCCTGCAAGGATGTGGTTACAAATTCATCAGGAGACACTCCAAAAATGGCTATCTGTGGCGATGGACTAACAGATATTCCAAGGACGTCAGAAATAGTTTTAAAGAACAATTTCCAATAGTTAGATAATTTGGAGCATGTCCAGAACATGTGTGTTAAATTGCAGGGCGTCTGAGAACATTTGTCACAAGCTTCAGGAGTCTTGTCTGGGTAAAATTTGAAGAGTTTGTCTCTGCTATAGTGCAGCCTAATGCCGGGAACACACCAAAAGCGTTACTCGCGTACCATGTACGCGCGTAACGCAGCTAAAATGTTGCTTGACCATTTTGTGTCAAATGGTCAGATACGCGCGTAAACGCGCGTAGATGAAGACCGCCCAATTTCTCCCGCTCATTCTCTTTCCAAAGCTCGCAAACATGAAGGTCACTTACCATCGGTGAATTGATAGAGCTTTGGATCGGTGGTTAGATTAAATAATCTCGGATATAAATAACAATAGATCGGGTTAAATAACACTCGGTATACATGGTATATAATAACACTGGTATGTGTGGTCTGTTGTGTTTCCAGCATTCGTAGTGTTGATCAGCAGGGATATAGTCCGCCAAGACGTTGAGGTTGCTTAGCAACCAGAGACGGCTGTCCATGCAAGTGAATGGAGCGTTCCCTCTTCGTCATAACTATCAAACCAAACATCCTTCACATTCACCGAGCGAACATTTATGAAAGTAAATGCACATTTCTCGCTAGAAATGTTACATAAACGCATTTAATGCGTAACTATGTACTATTTCCACCCAGAATAAAGAAAGATGTCGGCCGGCCGTTATGCTTTCTGTGCAAAGCTCTCTCTGCCAGTGACGTCGGGTCAAGCTCAACGCTGATTGGCTATTGCGGCGCGTACGCGCGTAAAAAGGTTCAATTTTTTGAACTCTTCGTACGCGCGTATATTTGACGCGCGTATATATACGCGCGTCAAATATACGCGCCTCATACGCGCCTAAACGCGAGTAAAATGCTGCTTAAACGCGTGTAACGCGTGTACGCGTCCCATACGCGCGTAAACCAATGGTTCCCTATGGGAAAATGGCCGATTTTATACGCGTGATACGCGGGTAACGCTTTTGGTGTGGCCGTAGCATAAAGAGTATTTTAAATTGGATGACAGAGAGTCTCGCGCAGCTAGAAGAGGAGTTCACAGCTTCCAACGCTTTTTCCATAGAGCAGGGAGATACTTATCTGGAGTTCAGTTTCCCAGCCGGCCCTGCACTTATTTACAGATGTACATATCATTTATTGGTGATAAGAGATTATAGAGAAATGAGACATGGCCCTTAGGCAAAGATTTAGCCTGGAGTACTATGTCTATACCACTACGGGGTGGGGCTTGGGGGAACTGAGGAGAATGAGTTTGTGCGAAGTCGCGGAGTTGGAAGAAGCGAAAAAAGTCTGTGCTACCTAGTCCGAAGGTTGAGCGTAGTTGGTTGAAACTGGCGAACAGTCCATCTATGTACAAGTCTCCCAGACATTTCAGGCCTTTGTTTTCCAGAGCTGCAAAGCGCGAGTCAAGCTTGGCTGGTAAAAATAAATAATTAGTTTGCAGTTTGCAAAGACAGTGGTAAACGGTTCCATTTCTGAAGATCTTGTTTGACTGCTGCGTCAGTGCTGAGAAGTTCCGTTCTTTCAGTGTGCGCATAGATCGTGTTACCATTATGCCTAGGTATTTTATGCCCACCGCTGTGGTCTTGAATGGTTTAAGGTGAGTTGGGATTTCAGTAGCCAATTGATTTATCGCGAAACACTCACTTTTGGAGATGTTCAATTTATACCCGGAGAATATGCTAAACGAGTCCAGAATTGAGAGAATCGGTGGAAGGCTTGACAGGGGATCGCTTACATACAGGAGTAGGTCATCAGCGTATAGCGAGACCCGATGCTCCTCTCCATGTCTCCTTATTCCTTTGAATCTTCCTTCTGAATTCAATGCTATGGACAACGGCTCAATGGCAAGCGCGAACAACAGTGGAGAAAGGGGGCACCCTTGGCGTGTGCCACGGAAAAGGGGGAAAGGATCAGAGCGCTGTGTGTGTCGTACATACTGAGACGCTTGCGGAGAGGAGTACAACAATTTAATCCAGGAAATAAAACAGGAGCTGAACCCAAATCGCCGCAAGGAAGAAAAGAGGTAGGGCCATTCCACCCTATCGAAGGCCTTCTCGGCGTCAAGAGATATAACCACTTCCGGATCTATAGGGGAGGATGGAGTATGGATGACGCCGAGAAGCCTTCTGACATTGGAAAAGGAGTGTCTCCCACCAATAAACCCTGTTTGATCCTCCGAGATGATTAAAGGCATAATGGGTCCCAAGCGACGAGCTAAAATTTTCGCAAGTATTTTCACGTCGACGGGTAGAAGGGAAATCGGGCTGTACGATGCACAATTTAAAGGGTCCTTATCTTTTTTATGGATGAGGGAAATGGAGGCTTGCAATAAAGGTGGCTGGTAGAGAGTCATGGCTGTGTGAATAGTTTAAACATCTCTTAGAAGTAAAGGGGCCAACTGATTAGAGAATCGCTTATAAAACTCAACGGGGTACCCGTCAGGGCCCGGTGATTTGCCACTATTCATTGAGCTTATTGCTTCTTATATCTCAGCAAGTGTTAAAGGGGCATCTAGTGTCTGATTGTCGTAAGGTGAAATAGTTGGTAAGTCTAGTTTTTGAAAGAAGGCGTCCATTTGGGTTTCATCGCCGGGGGATTCAGATTCATACAATTGACGATAAAACAAATTAAATGAGGTATTAATTTTAATTGGGTCGGTCACTACCGTGCCTGATTCGTCTCTGATCTGGACAATTTGGTTTGGACGCTTGTCTGGCTTTTAGCTGGTGTGCTAGAAGGCGCCCAGCCTTGTCACCGTGTGTTCATACAGCGTTCCATGGGAGCACAGAAGTAGTCTTTCAGCTTCTGTTGAAAGGAGTAAGTCGAGTTCTGTCTTAAGTCTAAGTCTCTCTTTATACAAGTCCGGAGTATATGTTGTTGCTAGCGATCTGTCCAAATCAGCAATTAATTTTTCTAGCTCTTCTTTTACGCTTTCTGCGTTGTTTATTAGCATAAGATGCATTATGAAATGATTCTTGCCTCTTGAGAAAAAGCCTTCAGGGTATCCCACAGTAAAGATGGGAGGTCTCTTTTATTTTTGTTAGTGTCGCAAAAGACAGTGATGGAATCAGAAAATATAATTACAAAACTTTTCTTCTCTAAGTAAGAGAGGGTCAAGACGCCAAAAACCTTAAAATGTTTTGGGTTTTAGGTCAAAATGGAGATCTAGGTACTACCGCCGAGTGGTCCGAAACCTGTTATGGGTAGATATTGTACAGAGATAAGTGATGAGATAAGGATTTTTATCCACCAGGAAGTAATCAATACGGGAAAAAGAACGATGGGCGTGCGAGAAAAAAGGAATATTGACGGGTAGATGGGTACCATGAATCTCCAGGGTTCAATATAGCCAAATTGGTCCATGAAGGTGGACAAAGTTTGTGACATTTTTGAGGGCGGGATATTTCGGGACTTCGATCTATCGAGAACTGGGTCAATGACACAATTCAAATCCCCGCCAAGAATCAAAGTATGGGAGTCCGGGTTGGGGATTAGAGATAATACTGAATTAAAGATATGATCATCCCAATTCGGGGCGTAGATTGATGCCAAGACCACAGGCTTCTGGCATAAAATACCAGAGACAATTGTATAACGTCCCTCTGGGTCTGTGATAATATTACAGGAGGTGAATTGAACGTTTTTTTTTATTAATATGGCAGTACCCCTTGTTTTACAATTAAATTGGGAGTGAAAAATGTGTCCTATCCATGGTCGGCTCAACTTTCCATGTTCAGACTTTAACAGGTGTGTCTCCTGAAGAAGTATCACATCGGCGTTCAGATTTTTGATATGAGTCATAATCTTTGTTCGTTTTAATGCAGCATTCAAGCCCCCCGTGTTCAAAGAGATGAACCTTACCATTTGCCCACCGGCGGTCCCTCCGTCTAATGAACCAGTCATGTTACAGCGAATGGAAGAAAAGGTGCCAGGCCGATTCTAAGACGCAGGCAGCAGAAAAGGAGTGAAATCACAACAAATGATATCAAAAACTTAACAAAAAAGGTCTCTTTACCAGCCCCAAATCCCCCACCCCATCTGTGAGGAGACCTGGATCCCTGGCCCTGTCCCTTCCCACCCCCTTCCCAATCCCTAGAAATGTCATTGACATCTGAACTAGCCTTCTCATACTTCCCCTTCTGAAGCATCTTACCTCAAAGAGTCATCTCAGAACCCTTAACTCAACAGGTATAATACATTTTACATAACCCTTTGAACCTTTAACAAAATACAGAAATGTACCCTTCCAACATTACATGAAGAATATCTAAAGAATATGATATTCTGCATATGGAATATTACATAGTAAACTATGACCCAAGTAAAGTATTAATTATTTACCATTACTGTAATAGGTAAATTTTCAGAGCAGAACAAAACAAACCAAGTCCTACACTTGGTTAAGCTCAGCATTAATCAAGAACTTACAATCACTTTACATTCTTCACCTAAATAAAGACTATTAGCTCTGTAAGAATTGCAGCTTTAGGAGAGTAAAAACAGAATGAACTCTCGCACATTTAGATGTCCCATTAAACTGAAAAAGTCTTGCCCTGTAGTGCCCAAGGCCAAGACACAGCTAGCGCGTTAGCAGCTTGCTAACGTAATGAGCAGCTACCAGTAAAAAAGATTTCAGTCACATGTTGTTATTTACAACGGTTACGATTAAATAACAGACATATACCATAGACCTGTTGTACCTTCGTGGTCGAGATTATACCTAATGGTGACCTTACGTCTTACCGGAGCTGCCATGGAGTTGTGTAACAGTATACTTAGCCTAGCCGGCTAAGCTAGTTGGGCTTCGGGCTCTGTTTGTAGCTTGAGGCGAACGCCGCGGCCTCTTCTGGGGAGGAGAACCTCTTCTTTGTCCCGCCGTTGAGTGTTACCTGGAGGCGAGCCGGGAAGAGTAGCGAGGGCCTGAGGGAGAGGTTATACAGTTCTGCCATCACCGACCGGTATTTTGCGCGTTCTTCAGCCACCTCCGGAGCGTAATCCTCGAAGATCTGGACGGGGGCTCCTTGATATTGTAGATTCCCTCTTCTTTTGCGGGCCTCTCGTATGATTAAGTCCTTAATATGGTAGCGGTGCAGGCGGATAATCACAGGCCGCGGCTTTGAACCTGGTTGTGGCTTGGCAGTTAGCGCCCTGTGCGCTCGGTCGAGTTCGGGAGGGGATTCTAGGATCTCATCTCCGAATAGTTCAACAAGCAGCTTCGAGAAAAACATGGTGGGTGTTGGCCCCTCGATTGATTCTGAAAGGCCGATGATTCGGATATTATTCCGGCGGCTCCGGCTCTCGAGGTCCGACGTCTTCGCTAGTAGCTTGCTGTTGCTATCAGCTAAAGCGACCACCCTCGCCTCCAGGGCCAGAATACGCTGGTCATCTGACTCGGCACTAGTTTCCAGTGAAACGATACGCTGTCCATGATCTGACAAAGTGGTCTGCATTTTCTCCAGTCTTGACTCCAGGGCAGCGAAGGAGTTTTTAAGATCATCCGCCATGCTACCTCTGTGTTTTTCCAGCAGACCTTGGATGCCAGCCAAGCACGAGCACGTGTTAGCGCAGGGACTTGGAGGAGCTTCATTGACGTTTTTCTTCGTCGGTTTCGCTGCTTTTGACATTATTCTTGGTTACACGATGTTAAACTGAGTTTATAAAATATCAAATCTTACCTGAGCTGTTGAGGGTATAAGAAGGATATGGGATTTTTGCGAAGTTGAGTCGCGGGGGACGGAGACTACGCCGCTCTCACATGCTCACCAAACCGGAAGTCATGACTGGCAAGATCTGTTCCACTTTATTTCCAGTGGGCCGCAGCTCTAGACAAGGCTGCGTTCTTTCGCCACTATTGTTCATTTTATCATTGGAACTTTTGGCCCAGATGGTTTGTCAGGCACCCCACACGCCTATTACGGTTCATGGAACAGACTTGTTCATCTCTCTTTATTGTGATGATGTATTACTCTATCTTGGAGATGCAATTAAGTCCACCCCACACATTCTGTCTATCTTTAATACCTTTGGGAGTATATCTGGATATAAAATAAACTGGTCCAAGTCAGCTCTTCTTCCCCTTTATGATTCTATGCGACAAGCGTCTTTACCAATCGATATATCCAGTGGTTGACCAGTTTAAATACTTAGGTTTATCAATTTTTGCTTCAATACAAACCACTGTCTCTTTTAACTACAACTCGACCCTCAGGCAGGTGGAAGCTGATTTGGAGCGTTGGTCATCCATCCCCAATTCATTTCGAGTGAGAGCTTCTATTATCAAAATGAACATCCTACCATGGGTTAACTTCTGTAGTACAATGCTGCCCTTAGCATCCCCTGTTGGACACCGGAAGAAACTGCATAAATTTGTCTCTAGATATGTCTGGAAAGGGAAACGCCCACGAGTCAAAATGTCCGTCTTGCATCGGCATAAACTTTCTGGTAGTCTTGGGTTTCCAAATTTCCAATTTTATTTTTGGTCCTCAACCCTCCGACCTCTACATACCTGGTTAAATCCGGCGGCACAGGTAGCCTGGCGTTCTTTAGAAGAAAATCTAGCTAAATCACATAGGCTTCAGGACCTAATTTACTCTAACCTGCAAATCCAAATATGGCTCTTTAATGTCGCATTTGGTTGCCACATCGAGAACAGTGGAATCACACTCCAGCACTCACTTAAAATTCCATCCTCACCTTCCTTTATTTAATAATTTTTAGGGGTGTGCATTGGCACTGCCCTCACGATGTGATTCAATTCAATTCTACGATGCATCAAAATTCTACTGCACATAAGGCAAATTTTTTCACCTTCCACTCCCAAACCTACTGCAATTAAATGCCAGGCTTTGTCCTTTCTGACATTGTCCTTATAAAAAGATGATATATTTCATAAATTATTTAATGTTGCTCCACTTCGACACTTCAAAAACGCTCTTGTTGTCCATGTTGCCAACCCTCTGAGACCCTTTGATTGATTGACTGCTGACCTGGTGCCACCGGTCATGACGTTATGTTGATGTGAATTTGTGATAGGCTACATGGAGTATTGTCTTTTATTTTGAAAATTGACCGGATGCTCTATGGCTTTTACTTTTTCACTTCCTGCCAAGCTTGATCTGCTCTGTTGAAATTGACGCGGTTCAGCAACGGCTCACGTCAAAAATAGAAGTGCTACGGAATGGTAGTGCTACGGAATGGTAGCACTGCGGCGCGATGCGCCGCTTCCGGGAAGCTGCTGAGCCGGTGGAAATGGTTTCATTGATTAGAGTGGCAGCGATCAGCAGCGGTGACCGTGGCGCAGCCGTTCCATGACGCTTACGTCCCCGGTGGAAATGTTGTATGTTGTGGTGACCCACAACTACAATGCTAAGACATTCACCAAGGGACTGTACCTTTTAGGGAAAAGGGTTTTGGGATAACCGTTCCGTTTTACGACCGTTCTGGTTTTACGTTAGTTCTGTTTTACGGCAGTTACGTTCTGAACTCATGCTGGAGTAAAACGTGTTTATTTGAAGTGGAGAGTAAAGGGATCATCTGAAAGACCCTCCAATAGATGCCCGAGGACAAGGCATGAGGGACACAAATCATGGCCATCCTCAAGCTGCAGTGATGCCATACAGGCCGAGCATGAGTGGTCGCCAACATGTTGACAACCAGCAAAGTCACACAGGATAAAAAGCAAGAAACAACAGACACTGGGAGAGGGGGCGAAAACACAAGCCTCAGCGGGAACACTTGCTACAGTCACACCTCTGCTGTGAGCGGGAGCGAGAGCACTGCCTTCACCAGTTAAGGGGAAGTGGTCAAAACGAAATGAAACTAATAAGTGCAGTATAAATGCCGGGAGAGGGAGCGAAAGCACAGCCTTCGCCGACAAATGATGCAGGGATAATAGCCTTAGACAGTTAGCTTCAGCGGAAACACTGCTACCAACTACAAGGCTAACTCTAACTATAAATGCTGGGAGCGGGAGCGAAAACATTGCCTTCACCAGTTAACACAAAGCGGGCACAACCAAGTTGGCACCAAAGTAAGACGTACCTAAGCCGGGAGTGGGAGCGCACAAACTGCCGTCACCAATAGCAACGAAAAAAGGGTAGGCCTACACCACGGCGCACCGACACAAACTTTGAAATTAAATCATAAGCGTAGTAACAATGCCAGGAGAGGGAGCGGGTACACTGCCTTCACGGAAACACGAAAAAATAACCACAAAGTAAACTTATCCAGCCGAGGATGATGCGTTCCACGGCAATCCCAACCTCTCGGCGGGTCCGCATGCAGCCTTGGGAGGGCAAGCAGCTCACAGCTCCGACAAGCCATCACAAGGCCACCAGCAACGAACGATCAAAAAAATAATAGCCACTTAGCTTTAGCTAGCGCGGTGATACATAGATACCTGTGAAGTGAGAAGATGAAAAGGGACAGATCCTCTGATGTCACCGGAAGATATAGGCTGGCCGGAGCTCATCAGGGGTCACAGGTGACTTTGTTGGTATTAACACTCGACCTGCGCATGCGCGAGATGGATCATTCAGTGCTTGAAGTGTCAGTAAGGATGAAATAGAACCGGACCAAGGGAAAGGAAAAGGTCTACTTCTCTGTAGGCATTAGGGTTGTCTTGAAGCCCATTTTTGCAGATTACCTAAATAATGCCTCATTTTGGGATTTAGATAAGATGCATGGTTATCATAACCATCGTAGCCTAATGGTTAGACTTCTTGGTAAACAGAATTTTGTACGGTGAAAGTTGGTTAGGTTGTAACATTAAGACCTATAATTTGAATGGTAAGTGGACTCAAAACATATATAATATTCCTATGGTTTAGCATTACAAAAATAAGAGCGCACTACAGGTGTGATTTAAGCAAATCTTCGATGTAGATATTACAGCAGATCAGGGACATAAAATTGAACTCATAAATGAAAGTTGGAAAAAGTGTTCAGTAATATGTCTACAAATGTCCTTCAATCTTATTTACAGATAGAAAAGAAAAACTCATTTTAATAAATCAAGCAAATTAAGGAGATTTGGTTATTATCCTTTTTTAGTACTGTTCAATCAAATTTGTCAATTTGATTTGCAATTTGTGACCTTAGACTGGGAGAACTCAAAAGTCAACTTCTTTACCACTGGCTCTTTATCAACCCAGTCCACCAGTTGCACAATCCAGAGTTAATTACAGGTCAAGGCTACGTCAGATTTTCCTGCCAAGAGATAATCCATATCCAGGCCAAGAGAGAAAATCACCAACTGATCTGTCTACAGTATAACCTATCAAACAAACCTCAACAGCCAACTTGCACTATAGTTTACTCTTTCATATTATATATATATATATATATATTATATATATATATATATATATATATATATATATATATATATATATATATATATATATATATATATTTTTTTTTACTTGACTAGTGTAGCACTTTAACCTAACTAAATATAAATTATTCCCAAAGTACACAGAACCACAGTTACATTTATTTGGTACTTTACCAAGGTTATAAACAATTATTATTAAGTATGCTTTTTCAAAGTATACTTTTAGGAAATACATGTGTTACGTCTTCACTGTTGCTAACAATGATACGGACGCAGGTGAACGGTTAACTTTTTATTTGTCTAACACCGAACGTACAGCCGTGTTCCCGCTGCTCAGGTGAACTCCAGACAACAACAACATTACCCATAATTCCCGGGTCCCTTACTACTACGGCAGCCCTAGTAGCTCACAAATACATAACATCTCCTCCCCTCTTACAACAGATGTCCTTTTAGAAAAACAACAGATAACTTAGCTCCCTTTAAAAGAACATAAACATAAACATTCAGCTTATTTCTGGTATCAAATATTATGTCATCTCAACACATGACTTAACACAATCAACTTTTTAAAACACACATAACAGGCATGTAACTCTAACTCAGGGATGAGGGTAGACTGCCTCTATCCCTCAACTGCTCCCAAGGGGATTATTCTGCCCCTGATGGTTTGGGATAGTTGCTGAGCTACTCTAAAGATTCAAGCGTGCAGGGGTTTGCCGCTCTCTTTTAGGATACCTGCACTCTGCAGGAGCATCAGTCTTTGAAGGCAGAATGTCTTCAGGACTCAACTGCACAGGTGTCCCAGTTTCATCAGGAGTCACCTTTGCAGCTGGGACAGATGTCTCTGGCACTGGTAGTTGTACTGAGGTGTGGAGAGGAACTGCATGTTTGGACAGTGCATCTGTCGGATCCTCAGAGGACAGCTCTGCTGATGCTGGTGACGCAGACAGGAGCTGATCAGCATGTCTCCGCCAGACGCTGTCACCCGTCTGGACGGTGTAGGAGACTGGTCCAGTCTGAGCAAGGATAGTAGCAGGAACCCACTTAAGTTCTCCACTGTAGTTCCTCGCTAACACAGTCTTGCCTGATGTGAAGAGTCTGTCCTTAGCCTGACGTTCTCTGCGTTGTATCTGTTTTTCCTGTTGGCCTCGAACTGTGTCTTTTACTGCTGAGGGCTTCAACAGGTCGAAGGTTGTGCGCAGGTCTCTCTTGAGCATTAGGCTTGCCGGAGATACCTTTGTAGTGCTGTGAGGCGTGTTTCTGTAGTTCAGCAGAAAGGTTTGCAGTCTCTGGTGTAATGTCCCTTGTCCTTGTGATGCTTTCAGTGCATGTTTCAGAGTCTGGACAAACCTTTCAGCCAGGCCGTTTGTGGCAGGATGATAAGGAGCTGAGGTGATGTGCTGCACTCCATTTGCTTGTAGAAATGCTGACATTTCCTGCGACACAAGCTGGGGCCCATTGTCAGAGACAAGCTGAGCAGGAAATCCAAACCGACAGAACATCTCTCCTAGCTTTTCGATGGTCCTTTCGGTGGTGGTCGACCTCATTATAGCCACCTCAGGCCATTTGCTGTGTGCGTCAATGGCAACCAAGAACATTCTGTCTTCCACTGGCCCTGCAAAGTCAATGTGGACACGCTGCCATGGTTCTTGGGGAAATTCCCACGGATGAAGGGGAGCTAATGGCGGGTTGTTTCTGGTTTTGTGGCAAGCTGAACAAGATGCAGTGATTTCCTCAATTTGTTTGTCCATGCCTGGCCACCAAAAATAGCTTCTCGCTATTTCCTTCATCTTGACTATTCCACTATGTCCTGCATGAAGCTGTTGCAACATTTTTGCTCGAAGTGACAGTGGAATGATCATTCGCCTTCCCCAAAGCAGGCATCCCGACTGGACAGAAAGCTCCAATCTCCTTCCCAGGTAAGGTTTCAGGCGCCCAGTGTCGCCAGCAGGTCGGCCTTTGACCAGAATATCCATGACCTCTGACAGCTCTGGGTCGTTGCGAGTCCCTTTCTTTACCTGCACAGCTGAAACAGGTGCTTTTTCCACCTCCCTGAAGTAGAAGATGTCCTCAGTTTTGGAATCGGGCTTTGTGACTGGCAGAGGGAGTCTGGATAACCCGTCAGCGTTGCAGTGGGAATCTGACTTATGGTATTTGATGCCGTAAGCGTGAGCAGATAGCAGCAAAGCCCACCTCTGCAGTCTTGATGCAGCAAGGGATGGTATTCCAGTGTGTGGTCCCAGGATGGTTGTGAGAGGTTGATGATCCGTTAGGAGTGTAAACTTCCTCCCATACAAGTACTGGTGAAATTTCCTCACCCCGAACACAATGCTCAGTGCCTCTCTTTCTATTTGAGCATAGTTAGACTCTGCCTTGTTCAAGGTTCTAGAGGCGAAAGCGACCGGCTTTTCCTCACCATTTGGCAGTATGTGGGATAATACTGCCCCCACTCCATATGGGGATGCATGATGCATCACAAGCGAGCTGAAGCGGAAGTGATGGGTTGAAGTGAGTCAGCACTTCTGATGTAGTTAACGCACCCTTGGCTTTTTCAAAAGCCTCTTGACAGCTGACTGTCCATTTCCATGTCTTGTCCTGGCGTAACAGCTCGTGCAGTGGCTGTAGCAGTGATGCCAGATTAGGGATAAAACGGCCATAATAGTTCAATAATCCTAAAAAGGATCGCAGCTGGCTGATGTTTTGAGGTGGAGGTGCCTCCACAATGGCTGTGATTTTGGACGGTGCTGTATGAAGTCCGTTAGCATTAATCACATGTCCGAGGTATTCCACGGATGGTTGAAAAAAGTCACATTTGTCTTTACGGACTCTTAGCCCATACTCTCTCAACCTTTGAAGAGTCGCATCCAAGTTACGCAGGTGCTCTTCATCGCTTGCTCCTGTACACAGGATGTCATCTAAGTAGCACTGCACTCCTGCTAGACCACTGAGGATCTGGTCCATAGCTCGCTGGAACAGAGCTGGGGCAGAAGTGATACCTAAAAGCAGTCTGCAGTACCTGAAAAGACCTTTGTGTGTGTTGACAGTCAGCATCTCACGTGACTGTTCATCCACTTGCATTTGCAGGTATGCCTGATTTAGATCTATTTTGCTGAATTTTTGACCTCCACTCAGCCCAGCAAATAAGTCATTGATCAGTGGAAGTGGGTACTGTTCTGCTATTAAGGCCGGGTTGACGGTTACCTTAAAGTCCCCACAGGTCCGGATTCCACCATTTTTCTTTTGCACCGGAACGATGGGTGTAGCCCACTCACTAGTCGTTACAGGCTCCAAGACTCCATTTTTGACCAAAGCCTCCAAAATCAGCTTCCACCTTCGGCCTGATAGCATACGGCACTGGTCTCGCTTTCAAAAAGACAGGTTTAGTATCAGGTTTAACATGTAGCTTCACCGTAATATTTTCCATGCAGCCCAGTTCATCACGAAAGACCTCTTTATGTTTTTCCAGTAACATCTGAAGCTGTGTAGAACTGTCTGACATTTTCCTCACCTCTTGCCAGTTGAGACGGATCGCCTTTAACCACACTCGACCCATTATGGCGGCGTAGTTTCCCTTGGTGATGTAGACTGGAAGCCTCACCGTCTGATCATTACACTGCACCAGTACATCGGTCATCCCTTTCATGTGCACCGTGTGTCCAGTGTATGCTCTGAATACCGTGTCTGAAGGACGTAGAGGGAGATGTCTCATGTGTTTCATGTAGATTCCATAGGACACTAATGATGCCCTCGATCCAGTGTCTATTTGCATCTTTATGGAATGTCCTTCCAACTTGGCTTTGGTCCAGAAACCATCTGAGCTCTCACCCACAGTCATTACTTGTATTGTATTCACTGTGGCAGACATGTCCCCCTCCGAAGAATCACTATTACTCTCCTTTTCATATGGACTGTGTGAACATGTCTTTTCTTCTTGTAATGTGCACTTTTCATTCTATTTCCAGTCCTTGAGCCTTCCTCTTTGCTCATTTTACTTCTGCATGCTCGCTCCACATGGCCTCTTTTCCCACATTTATGGCAATCCATATCTTTGCTCCAACAAGCAGATGCAAGATGCCCGGATGTACCACAGCGAAAGCATGGCCCTTGCACATCTTGGTTGCTGCTGCTGAGTTTGTAAACTTTCCCTACCGCATGCAGCTGCTGGGCTTCTTTAGATGCCATTTCCATGGACACACTTACATTAATGGCCTTTTCAAGAGTCAAATCACTTTCTGTAAGCAATCTTTTCGGTGCTGCTTCATTTCTCAGTCCGCAAACCAGCCTGTCCCTTAAAGCATCACATAGAGTTTCACGTGTTCAGCTAGTTTACGTAAAGCTGCCACGAACGTAGTTACAGACTCACCCTCTTCCTGATGTCGCCGGTGAAATCTGAATCTTTCGGCGATTACCAGAGGTTTAGGGGAGAAATGTTTGGTCAAGATGTCCACAATTTCTGCATACGTTTTACTCCCTGGTCTCTCTGGTTGTAGGATGTTCCGAAGCAGAGTAAAGGCCTTTGGACCGATCACAGTCAAAAAAGTAGGTACAATCTTGCCATCACCTATCCCATTCGCTGCGACAAAATAGTCAAACCGCTCCGTGTATGAGCTCCATTGCTCAACACTTTCATCAAAGGGGCCAATCGAGCCGATAACTCCAGCCATCAACAATGATACGGACGCAGGTGAACGGTTAACTTTTTATTTGTCTAACACCGAACGTACAGCCGTGTTCCCGCTGCTCAGGTGAACTCCAGACAACAACAACATTACCCATAATTCCCGGGTCCCTTACTACTACGGCAGCCCTAGTAGCTCACAAATACATAACAACATGCATTTTCATACTAAGTCAAACTTAAGGAAAACTTTAAAAACTTTTCTCTATGGTCATATTGAGTTTACTAAACGGGGTGGCAGTAGCTCAGGAGGTAGAGGGGGTTGGCTGGCAACCAGAAGGTTGTTGGTTCGATCCCCGGCTCCTCCTAGCTGAGTGTCGAGGTGTCCTTGAGCAAGGCACCTAACCCTAACTGCTCCCGACGAGCTGGCTGTTGCCTTGCATGGTTGACTCCGCCGTCGGTGTGTGAATGTGTGCGTGAATGGTGAATGTGAGGCAATATTGTAAAGCGCTTTGAGTGGCCGATGGTTAGAAAAGCGCTATATAAATGCAGTCCATTTACATTATTTACATTTACTAAAATGGGATACTTTTTTCAGTCTTTATTTCTAGTGTATGCCATGTCCCTTAAAGGTTGATTTTGCTTTTGTCATACATTAAAACATTAATGAACTTTTCTCATAGGCAACCTATAAAGTCTAAATACTTAATACCATGGCAAACACACCCACACAAACACAAGAGAGCAGCTTTCTCAGACTTTTGGTCTTGACTTTGGTTTCGCCGGCAGATAAAATTTGTGGTCAATAGAAATGCGACCTCACAAGGTAGAGGGTACGTTCTATGATAATGTGGCCCATATCATTGTGGAGACTTCTCAACACAAGAAAAACTCTGGACTATTTAATTTACACAAGAAGAGTAAATTCTTGGAGTTCAGCTCTTACAGTAGTATACGCTCTTGCTACTTCAAGGTGGATTTTGATTAACACCGTGATACTGAAGATTGAACGAAAAAGTTGACAACAACTTAAGCTTCTGAGCTGGTTATCAATAATCACTATGTGACAACCATCACGTTGCGTTGTAGGCCAACAAAATGACTTGCATCCTCTCCTCCTCAACTGTTCTTGGTGCAAGGCTTATCCTAGCATGGTTGTACTTGCATCGGTGTGAAGATGTGAGGCAGCTTAGGATCAGTGAAAAACAGAACGGGAGCCGAAGTGAGCTTCTCAATGATGGTTTGGAAAGCTTACTGGTGGTTGGCAGGCAGAAATTGACAAGAGCATACTGAAACGTTCAGGGATCAATGTGGTAATGTTTAAGCTTTCCGGTTGAGAAAGTGAGCTTCTCAATGATGGTTTGGAAAGCCTTACTGGTGGGTGGCAGGCAGAAATGGACAAGAGCATACTGAAACGTTCAGGGATCAATGTGGTAATGTTTAAGGTTTCCGGTTGAGAAGCCTGATGGCCTGGGGGTGGAAACTGTTTGTGAGTCTGTGCCTGTATGCTTCAGTAGCGTCTCCCAGCAGGAGCAGCGTGAAAAGTTTATAGCCTGGGTGGCTGAAGTCCTTTATGATTTTTTGTGCTTTCCTGACGCAACATGTGTGGAAGAAACCTTGCAAGGTGGGGAACTGGCAGCTGATGATGCACTCCGCTGTCTTCAACATCCTCTGGAGGGCCTTGCGATCAGCAGCGGAGCAGCTGCCAACCCAGGCAGTGATGTTGCCAGAGATTATGCTCAAACTGGTGCACCTGCAGAAGTTTGTGAGAGTTTTTGCAGACATGCCAAACTTCTTGAGTCTCCTCAGAAAGTGTAGTCTACATATTTTTTTGGGTGCAACGTCTGCCTGCCTGCACCAGGTAAAGTCGTTGATGAACAGGCCGAGTACCTTGAAGCAAGAGACTCTGTACTTCAGTTCCATCGATATATATGGGAGCTTTCTGAGGTTGTTGTCCTGGCACCGTGGTGCCAGGTCCTTGACCTCCTCTGTAGGTGTTCAGCATCGTTGGATAAGATGAACCAGGATGGTTGTTGTCGTCTGCAAACTTAAAGATGGCGTTGGAGCTTTGTATGGCCACAGTCATGCATGAACAGGGCGTACAGGATGGGCCTGCCCGTAATTCCAACGCCTCATTGTTCTGACGTCTCAATGCTCCGAAATATTTCCCATTAGATCGACATGCCACTATGAGACGTCGGAACAATGAGGCATCGGAATAACGGCATGGCATCGTACAGGAGGGGAGTGAACACGCAGCCCTGAGGGCCACCAGTGCTCAGGGTAAGTACACCGGATCCTGAGCTTGGGGACAAGCAACATGTTGAATGCTGAGCTGCAATCCACGAACAGCATTCACACGTATGTATTGCCATTCTGCAGGTGAGAGAGGGCGGTGTGTACTGTCAGTGCTATGGCGTTGTCTGTAGATCTGTTGGGGCGGTATGCAAATTTAAGGGGGTCCAAGGTGTCTGGGAGGAGGGAGTAGGGATGGGGATCGTTAATATTTATTGATATCGATACCTTTATCGATACTCCTTATCGATCCGAGTCTTTATCGATACCACTATCGATACTTTTACATTATTTGGTTGAAAGACGACGCGACAATATGTTTTTAACGGAACTGGTATTGCTTTTATGCTTAACAAGTGAGGAAAATATTTAGGAAAAAAATAATTGTATTTTTAAATAAATGTAATTTCCCTCAATTTCCCTTTTCTTTACGTTACACTTGAACGCATAACCTAGGACCTAGTCGTTTTACTGAGCCAACCTGAACGCATCATCATCACGCAGCACGTCTGAAACTTTATTTACTTTTCAAGCCAACTAGCTTGTATGCTGCTGATTACGACACGGATTTCACTATTGGATTACTATTTTTAACTGACGGGACAAGCTACAAAGTCTGTGTGTGCGCTTACCGCTGGTACTCCGAGTGGATGATGAAGACGCGCCCGGCTGTCGTTCGGCGGCAGGACTCGGCGGCAGGACTCGGCGGCCGCCGCACAGGGTCTTTTCAACCCCGAGACAGTCGAAGATAGTGCATTTGGCCTTTATTTGATGCACGATGCGTATGTGCTTGGCCATTGAGGTTGTGTTCCCCCCATTTACAAGATATGATTTTGCAAAATAAGTTGCATTTCGCTTCCGCTTTATTTTTGAGCTTGGTAAAATGAAGCCAAACCGTTTCGCCCGTTCAGCCATCCTCGTGACGTGAGCGAGGTTAACTGCCAGACTTCACTAGTTTTACTTTTAATACCTGTTGGATTACAATTTCATTCAAAAACATTGGCGGACACACTGCAGTGATTGGATTGATTATATTTAAATGCCGTGACGCGAGTCACGCGACTCGAGGGACACACAATAACGTTACAGGACGCTACGGGAGGAAAAAACAACAAGACTCGATAGTGGTATCGATAAGCCCAAACGTTATTGATTTTCGGGTTTTGAAAAAAGTGGAACCGGGTCCTTGATGGAACCGGGTTTCGATCCCCATCCCTAGGAGGGAGCAGATGAGGTTTCTGAATAGCCGCTGAAGCACTTCATGAAGATGGAGGTCGGTCAGGCGGCTGATAGAAGGTTTCTTGGATACACAGACAAAAGTTGCCCACTGTTTCAGGGAGAGGTTGAATATGGAGGTGAAAAACCACGCTAGCTGGTCGGCATACCCTCTGAGGACCTGGCCTGGAAGGCCATCTGGCCCTGGAGACTTCCTAGGTTTACTCTCTTAAAGGCTCTCATCACGTTGTCTATAGTTAGGGACAGAGTAGAGTCGTCCTGGTCCTCAGACTAGCCTCACAGTAGGGATGGTGTTGCTAGCCATAAACCATAGTGGATTTGGAGCTCATCTGGGAGTGAGGCAGCAGGCTGGGTGACATTACTGTTTTTCTTTCTGTAATCCCTGATGCCTTGTAGTCCACACCACATTCTTCTTGGGTCAGAGCTGTGGTAGTTAGACTCCAGTTTGACCCTGTAATCTCTTTGAGCATCTCCAAAGTGCTTAAGTACGGTGGCCGACAAGGGCCAAACGCACTGCAACGGCCAAACGCGTCTCCGTTAAGGAAAACAGCTTCAAATACAGAAACGATTCAAATATACAAACTCAAACACAAGTCTAAACGAGGTGCAAAAAGAGAAACGTGTTGCAAATGAAAAAACGCGCTGCAAAAAACGATGCAGAGCACTAAACGATTCAAACCAAGAAACCTTCTTCAAAAGCAAAACGCTTCATAGCCGGTCACTGCTCCAAACCTGCAGGGGGCGCTCGGGATGCAGAGAGACAGAACAGCTGACTGAACGGTGTTTCAGCGGGAACGGTAATAGTTGATATTATTATTTGATTTATATTTATATGTTATGTTTTATATCACTGTTACAACGCACATTTACGTGACGGTATTTTTATATTTTTAATTGTAGTTTTTACATTCAGACTCTACAAAGGCTGCACATTTGCATTGTAGATTAGCCTTGCCTGCTTAAATGATTAGAGATTGATATAAGCACCCGCTTTAATAGTAAGCCTACATTAAAAAGGTGGAGATCATTCATGACTGCTTGAAAGTTAACTGCTGTCATTAATAAGTATAACACCTAATGTGTGTTGTGCTGTAGCTGTAGTATGTTATGGAAGACTGTGATAAAGAGGGCTTTTTATTATAACGGGTGCTTATATCAAGCTCTAATCATTTGATTAAGCAGGCTAATCTACATGCAAATGTGCAGCCTTGTACAGTCTGATGTAAACTACAATTTAAAAAAAAACGTCACGTAATGTGTGTTGTACAGTGATATAAACATAACATATAAAATATAATCAAATAAAAATCACATTACCGTTCCCGCTGAAACACCGTTCAGTCAGCTGTTCAGTCAGCTGTTCTGTCTCTCTGCATCCCGAGCGCCCCCTGGCCCCTGCAGGTTTGGAGCAGTGACCGGCTATGAAGCGTTTTGCTTTTGAAGGTTTCTTGGTTTGAATCGTTTAGTGCTCTGCATCGTTTCTCTATTTGCAGCGCGTTTGATGATGCTGCATTTGTCTTTCTTTTTTGCAGCGCGTTTTTTCATTTGCAACACGTTTCTCTTTTTGCACCTCGTTTAGACTTGTGTCTGAGTTTGTACATTTGAATCGTTTCTGTACTTGAAGCTGTTTTCCTTAACGGAGACGCGTTTGGCCGTTGCAGTGCGTTTGGCCCTTGTCGGCCACCGTACTTAAGGCAGAGGAGAGTGTTCTAAGCCTGTCTGGTTCACTACCGTTAACCCAGGGCTTCTGGTTAGGTAATGTCTTAACATTGACTGTCTGGAACGACATCATCACTACATTTGGAAATGTAGGTAGCAACAGAGTCTGCGTATTTGCTCATGATACCAGATATCAAATGCATCACAGAACATCTGCCGATCTGGGATTTCAAAGCAATCTTGCAGATTGACAATGGATTCATCACTGTAGCGTTAATTTTTTCTTGTTTTCAGCGCTGTCTATAGGTTGGGAGGTGAAGGGATGGAGCTCAGCCTGGATTTTCAGACCAACCTGGACCTTCAGGATCACAACCTGTAAGTGTGCTTCATTAGTTGTGGATTGGTTATTTTTAAAACAAACAAGGTTGCATCTAAAGAGTGATCACTTGCAGAGTTGTTGGTTTTAGCTGAGTGGTTCACTCAGTGCAAAAAAACGTCATTGTGTTTTGGTCCAATTTTTGATGGTCCTATTTCGCCCACAAGGCCATACGTTGATAATAGCCACTGTTAATCTATCTTCTTGTGCCTACATGTGTTTATATATGATTCCAGTTGTGTGTGGGATCTGCTAATTTTACGGGGGACAAGTGTTTAGCTATTGACTGTCACTCATTTGAGGCCAATTTATTTTCATAATTGAATTTGCCTCTCAGAGCAGACCCCCGGTTACCCAACTCCTCCAAACGGGAGGAGTGAGAAGCAAAGGGATATACCTCAGGTATTAATGTGTTTTGGTTTTAGTATTTGAGACACAGTGCCTGTTAACTTAGTATTTTTACTACTAAACACAAGATAAAAGTGACAGGTAGGTAAAACATGAAACTTCAAGGCGTACAAGTCGTTTTTCCTGAAGAGAATTTAACAGGTTATATTGTTGGTTAACAAGGCAAAGTGTATGTAGCCCGTGAAAATAGATGAGTTTCAAGGTTTTTGTAGCATTCATTTATTGTAGAACACATCGTTTCAGTCCTTTAGACAGAGTAACAAATAAAATAAATACAAGAATATATGGCAGTGGTATTGACTGTGAACAGGAAATATAAAATAACACGTTGCACACACATTTCACCAGATAAACTTATACAACTAATGACTCAGTACACACATTCAATTACTTATAACACTTGCATTTTCAGCCAAACTTGAATTAAGCCAGGTGGACCTCCTGTAGTTTCCAGCTGACTTATTTAGCCCGAGTCGTTATCTCTGAAATAGACCGATACTGCAGTTCTCAACACACCACGTGGTGCAATACATCAATAACAACACAAACTCCAAATCTCCAGACATCCAACTCAAACACGCCATCCACCAGAAATACTCACTGGTATCGCCATATAAGTGCTCCATACAGCAACAACCGGCAGCATATTTCCACAGGCCACTCCATAAGGCACACAACGGAGCCACACCACGTCTTCTCGGCCAAGGCCAACGAGTTGTCCACCGGTAAACAGGAGGACGAAGGTCCATTGCAAACCACCCATTCCCATGCAAGTCTTATATTGATAACAAAAACTACAAACATGTAAATCAAACGTAACAATAAAAATAAAAATAATACATTTTATTTTAAAAAGCGCCTTTCAAGTACCCAAGGCACTGTATAAAATAAGATATATAAAGTCAATACAAAGTACATATAGTCAAGCAATCAGACACTGACACTATAGACATAAAACACTGGGGACAGGCAGAGAGCAAGAGGGTACAGGATTGGAGATGACAAAAGGATGGACATGGATGCAATGCCACAAAGGGAAAAACACACATAGAGACACTCAGAGGTGAAACAAACAATAAATGTGGCATAAAGTGTAAACCAGATGTAGGGATGATAACAAGTAAAAACAGGGAAAATAAACCGTGGCAGTGCAAGTACAAACCAGGAGACGGAAAGGAAAGCTGAACCTAATAAAATATTGTGTTTTTAACCGGGTGTTTTAAAAAGTCAGATAAGGTTGTGCTTTTGGCGCATCACGAGTGGCAGGGCATTCCATCGCTTTGGGCCTGCCACACTGAAAGCCCTGTCACCAATGGTGTGAAAGCCCGAAATGTGGGGACTAACAGGCAATCTAAAAAGCGAAGGTGTGCATGATTTCCGGTATGGAGAGGGAGGTTTGATAGACAGGATGGAGCCAGATTATGAAGAGATTTATAGACAAAGAGAAGAAGTTGTGAATTTATGCGGGTGGAGTGGATACAACTGCTGAAGGATGGAATGCATGCAGCAGTTGAGCATTTGCAGTAGTAAGCCTTGATGTATTGAATGCATGAATAAGTGTTTCTGCTGCAGATGAGTTTAGTTAGGGGCATAGGCGTCGATTACGGGGGACCGGGGGGACATGTCCCCCCCACTTATATTTAAAATACACAATTTGTCCCCCACTTTTTAAAAATGCGACCGAAAAAAACAACAAAAAAAAAACACATACTCAACCGAAATCGTCGAGTCTAAATCATGCGATAGCGGCGCACGAAGACATCCTCACAGCATGCACAACAGCGGCTGTGAGTGGAGCAAATGAGGGGGCGGGATTCTGATCATCGTATCTCTCATTCAGTGCTGCGCCGCGCCGCGCGAGCACCTGTGGGTTAATCATTCCGCAGCAGGCCTACTACACACTGGCAGTTGGAAGGCAGCCTTGCACCTCGTCCTGACATACAGCGAGCGAGCGAAACGGCAACGAAAACTCGCGCGAGGAGGTGTCCTGATATGCAGCGTGACGATTTTTTTGCGAAGTGTATTTTATTGGTTAAGAATCCAAACATCAAAATCATCGAGGGATGTAAACACATTCAACAGGAAGCAGCGTGTACTTATCAACCAATAAGAATGTTTAGGGGCGGACACACCGCGCGAATATGTCGTCCAAGCTTAGAGACAAAACCGGACGACGATAAAATAGCGGATTTTTTGTTGTTTTTATATCATCGTCGAGGGGGAGAGGGGCAGGCGGCTACCGTGGGCTGTCCTGTACCACACAGCGTTATAAATAAAGAGTGTTCAAGACAGCCAGCCAAAATTGACATTTTTATTCAGAAATAGGTGGTCCTTTTGCTTCCTGTAAAAAGCATGTTTGTGACACTGGATAACGTGGAATATGGATACATCATCTAGCCTGCATGTGGAGGGCCACATAAGGTAAGAAATTGGTTTACGTAAACTTTGCTGCTGGTTTTGTTTGCTCGTGATGACCTGGCTAGGTTACCCACGGTCCTAAGCGATTGTGATCATCTGATTCTGGTTGGTGTGGCTCCAGCAGTAGTATGCCATTCATATATAGATTGCAGCTAGTAAGCAGCTAAACAACGGTCGATTTGCTATGCCAATGTGGTTATAGTTGTTTTGTGTCTGATTGAGAGATATTTGACGTTGGAACTCTACGAGCCAGTAGTAGGCCTATCCTGACCATAAAATGTTCTCTTCGGTATAACACTGCCTGTGTGATTATCCTAAACTCTAGGGGTTTTTATTTGCGGGCAATTTGCTCATGATGTAACGAGTGAAGTGTGAATTGGTCCTTCGCGAGTGTTTACTGGTGGTCAGGATTTGGCAGATGCACTTCTCCTCTGGGTGCTTGTTTTTTTCATTTTTTAATGCAGCATAACATTATGCTACCAGCAACCCTTGCTCTTCTTCAAAAGGCTGACACCTCGTCCTGACATATAGCGAGCGAGCGAAACGGCGACGAAAACTCGCGCGAGGGTGTTTTGATATGCAGTGTGACGATTTTTGTCGCGAGTGTATTTTATTGGGTTAAGAAAATCCAAAC